>JAJIBD010025485.1:0-115181 GCA_021461705.1 Cryptotis parvus | reverse complement strand
TTTTTTTTATTATCCCACAGTGAAACATACAATTACAAAGGTGATCATAATTGGTTCTTGGTAATACAGTATACCAGCACCCATCCCTCCACCAGTGCCCCATTTCCACCACCAATGTACCCCACCCCCTCCTTCCCCACCCCCATGCTGCCTTAATAGCAGGTACCCCAGTTTCCTCTCTTTCTCTCTCTGTCTCTCTCTGTCTCTGCATCTATCAGCCTCTTATTTTACACATTGTGGCTAGCCCTGCAGGTATTTAGAGTTTATCACTTAAGTCTCTTTGTGTATATTCAATGGTGAGTGTTAATCTGCCATTACCATTTCCCACATTTAGTAAAACACTGGTATCTATTTATGTCGTATTAATGAATGCAGTCATTCTATATCTGTCCTTTTCCTTCTGACTAATTTCACTCAGCATGATAGTCTCCATGTCCCTCCATTTGCAGGTAAATTTCATAATGTCATCTTTTCTGACAGCCGCATAGTATTCCATAGTGTAGATGAACCACAGTTTCTTTAGCCAGTCCTCTGTTCTCGGGCATTTAGGTTGTTTCCAGATTCTAGCTATAGTGAATAGCGCAGAGATGAATAAAGAAGTACAGATAGTGTTTCTGCTATGTGTTTTTCGGTCTCTAGGGTATATTCCCAGGAGTGCTATTGCTGGATCAAATGGGAGCTCAATATCTAGTTTTCGGAGGAATGCCCATATTGTTTTCCAAAAGGGCTGGACCAGTCGGCACTCCCACCAACAGTGGAAAAGAGTCCCTTTTTCCCCACATTCACGCCAGCACTGGTTGTTCTTGCTGTTTTGGATGTGTGCCAGTCTCTGTGGTGTGAGATGGTACCTCATTGTTGTTTTGATTTGTATCTCCCTGATGATTAAAGATGAAGAACACTTTTTCATATGCCTTTTGGCCATTTGGAAGCTTCTGTTCATTTCTTCTCCCCATTTTTTGATGGGGTTGGCTGTTTTTTCTTGTGGAGTGCTACCAGTGCCTGATATATCCTGGATATTAACCCCTTGTCAGATGGGTATTGGGTGAATATCCTTTCCCACTCTGTGGATTGTCTTTGTATCTTGGTCACCGTTTCTTTTGAGGTGCAGAAGCTTTTAGTTTTATATAATCCCATAGGAGAAACTCTCTACGACATTGAAACGAAAAGTATCTTTAAAGATGACACACCACTGACCAAGCAAATGGAAGCAAAGATAAACAAAAGGAATTAGACTTTTTCATGGATTGGTCTTCAAAATCTTACCTCTCCAGATTTAATCCTGGAGAAAAGGTATGGTTATTGGTCTTCAACACTCCCGAGTTTCCAACTGCTGCTATAGCCCAATTATCTGGACCATTAGAATGGGGTTACTTACATAACAAGCAGAATCGTACTGCTACACCTTACCTTGAGATGATAGCCAACCTTGTAATTAAGGGAAGATCAAGAACCCAAGTATTACTTGGACATGATCCCCATGTAATTGTACTACCTGACCCTAAAAAAGAAATTGAAGCTGTTTTACCACTCAGTGAAATCCTTCAGAGAGCTTTAGCAGATTTTTCAGGAGAAATATCTTATCATTACCCAGCTGGAAAAACCTGGGAATTTCTGAAAAAGGACACCTTTTGTAATTTCCACCATTGTCCGCTCCTCTCCCATTCCTGATATTATATTGATATAATATAATATCAATATATTATATTATATTGATGGTTCCTCCAGTGTATTATATTGATGGTTCCTCATCAGGAAGAGGTGGAATTACAGGTCCTTTATTGACCACTACTGCGCATACAAATTATAAATTTGCCCAACAAGTGGAACTCGCCACCCTGATACATTTACTATCCCATGTATCTGGCCCATGTAATGTGGTGAGTGATTCTGCATATGTAGTTGGTTTATTTCCTGGAATTGTCACTGCTTCTTTAAATGCCCATAATCCTATAATTCAGGAGCTGCTCCATAAACTACAAGATCTCCTCTGAAAAAGAACATTCCCTATGTACATCTCCCACATCCGTTCTCACAGCCGACTCCCGGGGGGATGGTTCGAGGAAATGAAGCAGCAGATCTCTTGGCAGCACCAGTATTTAAATCAGCTGAGGAAGAGCACCAGACTCTACATACAAATGCTCGCCGCCTTCATGTACACCATGGCATCCCATGGAGACAAGCTAGACAAATTGTCCGCAACTGTCCTGTCTATGCTCCTTTACATTGTACATCTCATGTGGCAGGAGCAAATCCTTGAGGTTTACAGACAAACCAATTGTAGCAGATGGATATAACTCATACTAACTTATTTCCCAACAAACCTTTCCTTCATGTGGTCATTGATACTTATTCTTGGTTCATATGTGCTGTTCTATGACGTCTGAAAGAGCTAAATCTGTTTGTTCATTTTTATTCCAGTGCTTCTCCGTCATAGGTATTCCCCCATACCATAAAAACAGATAACAGTCCTGCTTACACCAGCAAAACCTTCAAATCCTTTTGTGAGGAATGGCAGATCAAACACATTACAGGAATTCTATATAATACACAAGGACAAGGAATTGTTGAACATGCTCACAGAACGCTTAAAACTCAGTTATTAAAGCAACGAAAAACAAGTATGCCTCCAATGGATTCTTTATCTTTAACATTATTCACCTTAAATTTCTTAAATATACCTCAAGGAGATCCCTATATCCTGGCTGAACGTCAGTTTCAAGAAGATATGCAAACTCAAAAACAGTCAATTCACCTATCTGGGTGAAAATTGATGATAAATGGATTGCAGGTCACCTTCTCATTCAGGGAATAGGTTATGCTTTCATTTCTACAGACGATAACCCTGCCAAGAAACTCTGGGTTCTTCTGCGACTTGTTAAGACTAGAATTCTCCAATAATCAGAGAACAACTAATTCTTTCTATATAAAGTCTTAAATTTTAAATTGCAAGTTGCTGTTTAAATCTCCTGGATTGGTTCATTTTAATAATGATCTTGTTTTGCAGTCTGTGATCATGGTTCATGTCTAATATCTTGCCTTACAGCCTAAATGCTTTCTTCCTTATGAAAATAAAAGGGGTAGAAAAATGGGTGGACTCTGAGCATAGTGCTCAATGTCAAAATGTTTCAAGGATTAATGTTAGAGTTTCCTTTTTTTAATGTTTTTGCTCACAGGTATTTGCAGAAAAAGAATTTGGATGCTGCAGATTCCTTCTATGATGCTCGAGGCTTTGGACTCGATCACAGTGCTCATTACATAAAAAGTTTGCTAAATCAATGAAATATGTTTTTCTAATGATTCTGTTCACAGGATAAGATATTGGAATGCAGTGAACTTGCGCTACAGTGCTCAATACTCTGAGACTCCTAAAACAGTGCTCAGTAAAAATTTAATAATTTGCAAAAAATAATTTTTCTCCCAATGCTCTATTCACAGGAAAAGACACTTCCTCACCATCATTTGCCGGCTTTATATTCATGAAGTGCTTGATTCGTTACCATTTATCACCCCAGATGGGTCATATATACAGCTGTAAGATATTGATCGATCAAATGTGTGTATGCATGTGTGTGTGCATGTGGTGGCCACCATTATGTTCGTGATTAATGTTGTGTCTATGTTATGTCTCAACTACTACCTTCTCAATTTCTGACCACTACAAACCTCTATTAAATTCATCAGCTCCACTGCTGATCCACTAGATTTATCAATTTTAAAATCATCAATTCTCATACTTATTTCCCTGCTCCACCCGTGTTGGAGCTTCTATTATGTTCTTCTCTCCATCCCAGACTTGGATCCCTGCCAAGCTTTAAAAATCCCTATTTGTGATTAATCTCAAAAAGTGTCTTTGTCTCGTTAAAATTAAGGTATAGGTACAGTTATCGGTGCCAGTGTCCACTTGCTGAAGAAGCCCTGCAAGACGCCCACACCAATGTTCCGGACACCTGTTCCAGCGCTCAAGACTCCTGTTCCAGAGTTCGAGATATTACACCGATGTTCCGGACACCTGTTCCAGCACTCAAGACTCCTGTTCCAGAGTTCGAGATGTTCCAGTGTTCCTGAGACCCGATCCACTATTCCTGACAATCCTGATTGCTGCTCTCCAAAGACTCATACTCATATTATCACCGTTATTGCTGTTTCAGAAGTAGCCCCACAGACTTTGTTCCGGACACCCAACTTTACATAAAATATAGCAAATTGACTCTCACAAATTATGGACAGTGCAAACTATAGTCCATTATAATTAGACAGCTAGAAACATTTTGTCATGAACTTTGCTTTGGGTCCAAAAAACAAGTCAGGATCCTAAAGTAACATGTATTATCATTTTGTAATTGGAATTGTTTTTTCTTATCTTAATTTTCTGTACGTTACAAAATATTTTGTACTTTTTCAATTTTTATTAGTAAACTAATCAGGGGAGTTGTTTCAGGACTCTTCTAAGAGCCTCCGCATCTGCTCTGGGTTGCCTCCTGCTAATCACTTTGTAGATAAGGGTGTAGTCTATTAGACTTTGGTACAGAGACATGCCATCTCAGAAACCCCTTTCTCTCTACCCTATAAAGGCTTTTCCAGGCAGATCTTGGCTCAAGACATTAGCATATAAAAGGGCCTAGGTGAGGTGCTGGGAGAAAATACCTGAGGGCATTTGACCCTCCTGCTTTCCATAATAATGGGAGGGAGGTCTGAGTTGCAGGGGTATAAAACTAGCCTGCTTCCTCTCTCACGCTCTCTCTTTTTGGGCTCTCTCTTTGTGAGCTCGCATCCTTCTTGGGCGTCTTGTCTTTGTCTCCTCTTCCTTTACACGTGGTGGCCGCCATTTTGGCCTACACGTGTCTGGGGGTTCTAGCCAGGAATCCTAAGCACAGGGTTTTCCCTATTGTGGATTTGTATGCCTGAACCTGTGATAAGTAAAGCCTTTTAAAACTGCATCGGGTTCCTGAGTCTTCATCCATTCCCCCGCCGGCTTTGGAGGTAGAAGAGAACTCACACCCAGCACTGTTAGGGACACTGGCAGCGTCCCTGACAGGAGGCAAGGCCTTTCCTAGCCTGAGGCCAACTCTGGGTGGATTCCAGCACTGTTTCTGGTCCCCTGAGCACCTCCAGTTGTCTCTTGAGCACAGAGTCAAGACCAATCCCATAGCACTGCTAAGTGTGACCCACAACCCAAATATATAAATTCAGTGCTTGCAAGGTGGGGCCAGTGTGGATACAGTAAGGGGGAAGAGGAAGCTATTCTTCTGATAGTATATGATAGCAAGTTAGAGTCTGGAGTGACAATTGCAGTTAACGTGGAAGGTAAACGTGAAGAAGCTGAGTCAGTAGAAACAGAACCTGAGATTAATGAGCTGAGGCATTTTAATCATTATCGTAAGGGAAAGAGTTATGCTTCTGGGCCTGGCTATTCAGTATTTTCAACAATCATGCTATATTAAAATAAATTGCTTAATTAATTCTAGTTGTTTATTATTTCCTTTTTTAAATTTTATCACACCCAGCAATGCTCAGGGGTTGTTCCTGGCTCTATGCTCAAGAATTACTCCTGGCGGTGCTCAGGGGGACCATATGGGATGCCGGGGATCAAATCCGAGCCAGCACAGGCTGGCCACATGGAAGGCAAACGCCCTACCCCTGGGCTATCGCTCTGGCCCTGGTTATTATATCCTATACCTGAAAAAATCTTAACGTTTTTTTAGAACAAGGATTATAAAGATGTTCAGGGGTTGAAATTACAGAAAGAAATACAGAAAGAAAGCCAGAAAGAATCCTTACTGGGAAGTGACATTTAAGATCTGAAGGATATAAGTGACAAAACTTTTCAAGCAGCCAGAAGAAAAAGAGCAAGATACAATGTTAAAAGCACCTATTTATTTCTACTCCTGTGTTGGCTTCAGACTCATCCTATTTATCTGTTGAAAGTATATGTACCAAAATAGCCTTACGTTCAGCAGATTTATAATAGGATGGATCCTATAGGGTGAATGCCTTGTTTCTCTACAGAAATCTCTAGGCTTAATGATATCTTTCAATATCAGAGCTGAAACTCAGCATGTGATTGTAACAACAACAAAAAAAGTCATTTGGAGTTCTCCCTATTCTTGCACCAAATCAGCATATGAGACATCAAAATTGTTAAGGAAATAAATTTCAATGAATAGTGCATTTCTACACATTTCAATCTGAGTTGGTCAATGATCTTTCATCTTTCATCATAAATGCATCCTGTCATTTATGCCTTTGTAAATGGCATAATTGTCAATATAATTTTATAAATATTAGTTTGTTATATGGAAACAAAATTGATTTTCTTTAAATTGCTCTTTCATTTCATGGTCTTGCTAAGCTTTATTTAATTCAAATACTTCATTTGTAGATATGCAGAATTCTGGCTTGGATTTTCTGCCAGCCATTATATATAACTATTTCTTTTCAATTTCATGTGTTTTCATTTTTCCTTGTATGAAATACTTGATATTGAGTATTGAATGGAAGGAGCTGGAATTTGTACCTTTATCATTCTATCTTAGAAAAGATGCTTTTAACCTTTCACTATTATGAGTCAAACCTGTAGGATGTTCATGGATAGTTGAGATGAAGGCAAGGAACTTTTTATTTTTTGTGAATTTCTCCAAATTCTTCAACTCTATTTCCAGCTTACATATTTTAGGTGAATATGCTCTTTAATCCATTCATTATGTTTTCAAATTTAAAGTACTTATTTTCATTTCTAAAATTCATGAATATTTCCTTACTTTTCCTCATCAATATTAATGATCTCATCTCATTTAATCATTTTGATTTCATCTTCTATCCTATTAAATACTTATCTCTAGTTTTTTGGAGGCATAAGATGGGCCACACCTGCCTGTGCTCAGGGCTTACCCTTGGCTCTATGCTCAGGGATCACTCCTGGTGGTATGCAATGCCAATTCGTGGATCAATGTAGTGTTTACACAAATGTTTCTCTCCTACCTTCTTGGTTGTTTTGATAGTTCATTATTTGCATTCTGTTTGATATCTCTAATATAAAATACCTCTGGTATAAGTTCTTTTTTTGGTTTGTTTTTTATTATTGTTCAAGTTTATTTACTTGTGTGCTTTTCCATATATCACATATGTATATAAACATGTGCACATATATGACACATATATACACACAGAATTTTTTTTTTGTTTTGCCTTCTTGGGCCAGCGATGCTCAACACCCAGCAATGCTCAGGGGGTTGCTGATGTGCAAGGGACCATATGGGATGCCGGGGATCGAACCCGGGCCAGCCAGTGTGCAAGGCAAAGCGCCCTCCCTGCTAGGCTATGGCTCCGGCAGCCGTTTCTTCCCTCAATCCGGCCCAGGTATGCTGGTCCAGAGACTCTTAGACATGGGGCAGAGCGGTTCCTTGCTCTTCCAGTGCCCAGCCGTTCATGAGGCAGTCGGGAGGCATGGTGGGTTCTCAGCCTTGGCCCACCACCCGGCAGAACCTCACAACAAGCCAGGCGACCCCCCCACCCACTCCATGGGTGCCGCCATTTTCCACATCCGGACTTCCCTCTCTTCAGAACTCCACCCAGCCGACCAGCCCATCACAGCCCGGCTCACGCGGCCGCTTGCGGCCATGCGGTTCATCAATAAATGCTTTATTTGGAGGTGTTTAAAGAATATGCCTCCCTTACGGCAAGCCTAGCAAGCTGCTCGTGTCGTATTTGACATGCCAAATGCCAGTAACAATTATATTAGGTCATTCCCATGACCTAATATAATGGTTTGAGGCTCTTTATGTTCCTGTAGCAAGCCGATGCCCTTTGCTCTACTGGCATGAGACAGGACATATGGAGATATTACTGGTGCCCGCTCTAGCAAATAGATAATTAACGGGAAGATCGTGATCGTGATTGTGATACACACAGAATAATATACAAGCATATATATGTATATAAATGTGTAGGTAACACTAAACACATATATTATATGTCAGATGTGTTTAAAATTAACCTCAACCTGGAACAATTTTGCAGATATAAATAACAACTATATCTTTTAAAAGATATTGACTTTTGTGAACAAATATAAAATTCTGCGGTTTTCGTGATATCTTTTGAGCTTCTTTCAGCATTGGTCTTGGTCCAGTATAAATATATCAGATTCAACTTCCACTCTTTATGGACTACTTCCTCTGTCAATACCTGTTTAATGCTGTATTCTTGATTGTGATCCTGTAGTCCCCTCTTAAATTTATTCTGTTTTCAGACAAGTGTTTTGCTATTACATTCCTTTGAATAATTCTGCTACTTTTATTAAGGTTAGATACATATTCAAAGTTGCATGCATTGATATAATTATTGTGAGAGTTTTAAGCTACATTTAATTGGCAAACAAGTGGAATACTAGAGCAATCACATAAATATTTCATAAACACTTACATTTATTGTATTTGATAATGTATGTAAAGTGCAGTAATTAGAAAATTCACTGGAAATAGTCACCTTTCAGAGGACAAAAATGACAAAATGTGGAAATTTTTACTAAAAATAGTGTAATTAATTATCATTTATACATTTATAATTAGTCCTAAAAGAAATCAATTTGGTTTTTGAAATGGAATATGCCTCTCTACTCTATTGCTCTTCATTAATTCTATGTTTGATTTTTTGCAACAAAGTTGGTTTTACTTCAAAAATCCCTAACTATGAAACATTTATTATTAACTCTGCATTTTAAATAACAAAATGAAATATAAATTGTCTTGTGTGTAAAATAACTAATTATTTTACACACAAGATAACTCCTAATTGCCTAATATTCACTCATATTTATGAGTCCAATTAGGCAGTGACCATTCACTACAGAAATCATTTAATGCTACAAAGCTTCATTTAAAGCATCTCAGTGAGATTCATAAAAGAATATTATTACTGCACAACTTTTTGGTACATTAGTTAATAAGCAAAAAAAAGCAAGAACGCTTATAAAGAGAGGGTATTTTTTTCAAAATGGGAAAAAATTTTTACCCCTAATACATTGGACATAGCACCTATTTCCAAGGGAGAAGTAATATTCACCAAGCTCAATAACACCCTCCTCTTCTGATAAATAGCTCCATCATAAAAGTGGGAAGAGGCAGTGAGCAGATACTTCCTCAAAGACTTGCAGATCACTAACAGGCATATGAAAAATAACTCAACTGATGGTCCGGGAGATACAGATAAAATGTCATCTCACATCACTGAGAAAGGCCTATGTCAAAAAAGAATGAAAACAACTAATTTGGGTGAGAATATAGTAAAAGGGATCTTCATTTACTCTTCGTGGCACTTTTGCTTGGTTCAAACTTCATGGAAAACAATGTGAAAACTACTCAGACAATTAAATTCCACAGTACAGAACAATACCCTACAGGGCTTCTACCCTTATAACATGAAATAATCATCCACAAGGATTTTTCTTGTATTAACTATAGCATATTCCCAATAGCTGCTAAAGTATGGAAGCAACCCAACTATGTAACAAAAGATGAGTGGATAGAGAAATTGCAGTATGCAATGGAGTACTATTCAGCTATAAGATGAACGTTTGAAGCTTACTGCAATCTGGATTGTATTGGAGAGTGTCATGTTAAGTGAATTGAGTCAGGAGGAAAAAGACAAATACTGGATGATCTCACTCATATGTGGAGTACAAACAACAGCAACAGCAGCAGCAACAGCAAAGGAAGAGAATCAAACCTTGAGATTTTTATCAAGGAACAGTGAACTGAGTCAGCAGAGTAGGAGTAAAATAGCTTCCAGCAGATAGGATGGAGGGTTACTGACTTGAAATGGTGCAGATGACGATAAGACTATTATTATTTTGAGGATTTAAAGGAATCTTAAATGCTTTGGTTAAGCATTTTCTTATATTTGAATCTTCTTAAAAGCGAATTCCCCAAGTGAGTCCTAGCTTGACATAACATTCTAGTATTATAGAATTTTCTATATCCTTAAATTTTTGAATTAGGGCAAAAATGTTCATATCTGACTGCCTAGTTAAGCAACATCCAGTACATCATATCATACACTTTTGGCTACAGGATATCTGTTTAGTAGGTGGCCAAAATTTAGGCATACTGATACTGCTCTGAAATAAATGGAGTTTTTATTAAAATTTTATTTTTTAAAAATTAATATTTTGTTATACCACTGTGAGAAATGCAATTACAAAGATGTTCATGTTTGAGTTTTGGTTATACAGTTTTCCAGCTCCCATCCTTCTACCAGTGCCCATTTCCCACCACCAATGTCCCCACTTCCCTCTGCCCTCCCCTAGCCTTTCTCTATGTGTCTCATATGTGTCTCTCTTTCTCTCTCTCTCTCTCTCTCACACACTACACACACACACACACTCTCTCTCTCTCTCTCTCTCTCTTCCTTTTCTTTCACGTTGTGGATTGCAGTACATACATTTAGAGGTTATCATGTTTATCTTTTTGCCTATATTCAATACTCCATTCTCAGCTGGTATTATAATTTTTGATGATTAGTAGCACACTGCTCCCTTCTCTGTCTTACCTAACCTCTGACTCCTACACGTTTGTGGTATACCAAGTTTTGAGATATAACCATGGGGATATTAACACAACCATGGGGATCGGGCTGTGTCCAGCTATGGAGTCCGGACCTTGAAGATGACTGTGGTTGTGGTGCATAAGGTTTTCCGGCCTCTGAGAGTCTGTAGGGGAGGATGATGAGGACCAAAACCTGCCCCCCTTCCAGGGCGCTCCATCAGCCTAGCACAGGGCGGGCAGGCAGAAACCCCACCCTGCGCCCGAGTACTTGGTGTCTGGCCAACAGCCTTAGCAGCAGTCCTGGGAGGGGACACCAAGCCTTTGTGGAGGGAGCCAAATTGGGGGAGGCAGCCCAGATTCAGCTCTCTGAAAAGCCTGGTTGGCGGGTCACCGAGTCTTGCATATCTGGGCTTGAATTTGGCTCTCTGTTGGGTTGGACTCTGTCCAGCTGTGGAATCTGGACCTTGAGATGACTGTGGTTATGTTGCATGAGGTTTTCCGGCCTCTGAGAGTCTGTGGGAGGGCAAGCGAAGAACAAAACCTGCCCCCCTACCAGGATGCCCCTCAGCCTAGCACAAGATGGACATGTCTTTAAACAACACTGCTGGTCCTTTAGCAAAGAGGAGCAGCAGTACTCAGTCAGGACTGTAGTGTTCCCAGAGAAGCCTCTGTCCCTGCTCCTCTTCCCTGTGCCCCAGGTTTGACTTCATCCAAACCTGGTGGCTTTGATCCCCAGATGTGGGCCACAGCAGCAGGTGGCACTGATGGAGACCTGGGTGGACAGGGCCGAGAGGAGCAAACAAAGTGTTTTTAAAGGGAGGGAAATATAATTTTATGAAGAAAATAGATGCTATCACATAAAACCTCAGTACATGAAGTTGTCTGTATCCAGTGATATTCTATGTTGTCTTATAGCGTTCAGATCTGCTAGCGTCATTGTCTTCAACTCTTCATACAATGACCACTTTTGTTTCTGGGAATATCACTTCTTCATGTGATAAGATGCTACTCTCAGGACAATTGATGTTTCATCACTCGTCACTTGTATCATTTGTCTTACCATTCCTCATTGATTTGCTCAAGTGGTACCAGTAACATCTCCATACTTCCTGTTGCATGCTAGTGTAGCCCAAGGTCATCTGCTTGCACCAAGAACATGAGGAGTCTCAAACCATTCATTTAGGTCATTGGAATGAGGTCTTTAATTGTTACTGGCATATCAAAGGATGCTTCATATCCTTATTATTAATTGTTTCATGATACTGGAGCATTCCTGAACCAAAATAGTCCACCAAACTAGCAACATTTCCTTTTTTTTTCTTTTTTGTTTTTATGGGTTACACCCAGCGATGCTCAGGGTTACTCCTGGCTCTGCGCTCAGGAATCACTCCTGGCACTGCGTGGGGCGACCATATGGGATGCCGGGATCGAACCCAGGTTGATTGCAAGCAAGGCAAATGCCCTACCCACTGGACTATTGCTCCGGCCCCACCAGCAACATTTCCAAGATAAAATTCCTCCTGTAGATGAAATAATGATATTCTAAACTAAAAGTTGACCAGTTTCAGGTTCATTGGCTATGGTAGATGTGCTTTATTTTTCTTATGGAAATCTTGTCTTAAGTAACTATTAAAACACATACAAAATGCTTGATAGAAATAGTATCATTAATATAATTCAGTATGGTTTAATTGCTCATGTGGAATATAATTAGCTTGTGTTATATGTACATATACTATATGTACACAAAATTCTAGTATATTACTACTTTTGGATATTAACAGTAAAACTTTTTATTTTGTAACAATATTATGCAATTTTAGAAATTTCTAAAATTGCATAACAATATTATGCAATTTTAGAAATAGCTAAAAAGACAAAGAACCTCCGACTCCGGGCACATCTCTTCAACTCCACCATTCTCTCTGCACTAACATATGCCTCAGAGACACCTGGTCCTTACGAAAGCAGGATGAGAATGCTATTCAGGTCTCCCAAAGAGGAATCGAAAGAGCTATGCTTGGAATATCACGCCTCACTCAAGTGAAAGAAGGAATCTGGAACTCCAACCTCCCTCGCTGTTCCAGAGTCAGGGACACTGTTTCGTTTGCCAAGGCATCGAAAATTAGATGGGCTGGACATGTAATATGATTTGGAGATGACCGCTGAACTAAAGCTGTTACTGACTGGATCCCATGGGATGTCAAAAGATCACGTGGCCTCCCACTTACAAGATGGTCAGACTTCTTCATCAAGACCCTGAATGAACGGTTTGAGGCTCTTCTTATTCCTGAAGCAACCAGATGCCATTGGGCTACACTGGCACGTGATAGGGTCAAATGGAAATGTTACTCGCGCCCACTCGAGCAAATCAATGAATAACGGAATGTCAAGTGATCAAATGATTATGCGATTTTACAACAATATCAGAGGGATCATTGGTAGAGTTATATGTACGTAGCATACCAACACAAGACTCTCCACCATTTTGGGGCTCAGAGGGATCCTCAACTGATATTAGGGTTCGGTGGATCCCTGGCCGCATTTGGGACTGACAATTGTTCTCTCCAGACCAATGGGCAGAGGACAAGACCATCTACTCTAGAAAGTCTGGAGCACTTAGTTTAATCTCTCACTAATCACTCCTCACTCTACCTAACTCCACAAATACCACCCCACACACCAAGTCTGCTTGAGATATATACCTACAAAAGATTGGTGGAAGGGAGTTAGAAGAGGTAACGGACTTTAATCCCAAAACACTGAGGCGAGACAAAGCTGTTCCTTCCAGGGAACTCTGCCCAGAGATGGATCTTATCTGGCGGGAGGGGAGGTGATGCGGGGGGGTAGAATGGAGCCCTGACATGTTGTTTAGGGTATATAGGAAAGAGAGATATAACCATTCACTTACAATAAAAATCACAGGGACAGCAAGTAGGAGACAGAGGGCTGTGAACAAGGAGTAATCCACTGTACCATAGTGTATACCTCTCTCCTCGAAATATCCCTCCATCTGCCTCTGTAGCCCTAACCCACTCCCCATGTCTTACTGCTGTGTTAAGACTATTCTGTAGATCAGTTCCTAGATTCTGTATTTTATCTATCCTCTCCCCTTCTTATACAACTCCACACCCTGAAATGATAAAAACTTTTTATGGGAAAAACCTTTATGACTAGTTACAGCAACTCACCACCTGGAAGACACATCAGATTTAGCTACCCAAAAGATTTCCAGAGTTTCATCCCAAATTCCCTGTCAATTTTAGGAAGTGTGATGTGTCCACAAATTTAATCTCTTTTTCTAGAACAAATTCTCAATGAGGGGAACCTGTGCTTCTAGTATGCAAATTATTGTGAACAGTTGAAAGTGTTGTGAGTTCATAAGAAGGTAACTATTCAAAGTTATCACTACCAGAAAAGTTGCACTGAACTGTTGGATTAGTCAAGACAAAGTAATATTTTAAGAAATGGTGGTTTCCTTATTTTCAGTTTCAAGTTTCATCACATTCCAAGGTTGTTTGAATAACTACTGAGAACAGAGGTGTTCATTGCAAGACCCTCGGTTTATTATTTTTTAGTGCCTTGTTAGAAGGCAGGTTGGTTTAGAATAAATACAAACATGTTGCTTGAAAAGAGAAGCAATGTCTTATATCCTTTCCAATAAATAATATTAATCAAATCATGTCCATTATAAAAGATGAGTGCAGTTACATATTTTAACATAAGACTATACTAGGTAATTGTTTTTTCCTGTATTTATAATAAAATAAAAACTAACATGGGACATTCTGAATGATATTAAGACCACTTAACATGGCTGCAACAACTGCTGTTAGATTAATTTTCTTTCAGCCAAATGTAAAACATTAGCCTAATTTAACCACATTAATCATAAATATAAGAAAGTAGGAAGATTGGAAAAGAATCATTTTATATAAACTAATTTGTTAGCCTTGACATTTGAAACTTTTTTGCTTTGCTCAGTGACCCTATGACTGCCTATTCACAAGTGACCGACTTGTCATTGATTAGACAGAAAGATGGCAGGAGTTAAGTAATTGTTGTTCCTGTGGCCAATCCTAGTTGCACCCTTTATTGAAAGTAGCACTGCTGGATATAGCTCCAAACTTAAGAAGAAGGAAGAGGAGGAAGAGGAATAGGAAGAGGAAGAAGGAGAAGGAGAAGGAAGAGAAGAAGGAGGAGAAGACAAAGAAGAAGAAGAAAGAAGAAGAAGAAGGAAGAGAAGAAGGAGGAGAAGAAGACAAAGAAGAAGAAGGAGGAGGAGGAGAAGGAGATGAAGAAGATGAAGATGAAAAAGGAGGAGGAGAAGGAGGATAAAGAAAAGGAGAAGGAAAAGATGAAGGAGAAGAAGGAGGAGGAGATGAAGAAGATAAAGACAAAGAAGGGGAAGGAGAAGGAGAAGGAGGAGAAGGAAAAGGAGGAGGAGAAGAAGAAGGAAGAGGAATGATAGGAGAAGGAGAAGATAGTATTCACTGAAGTAACTATTAGCAAACATTCCAGCTATGGATAATGTTAATCAATACTTTAAAATAAATCAAATATAAAAGACACAAAACAGAATTTTTTAAATTATGATTTGCCTGCTTTTGCTATTTATGTGGATTAAGTGTCCATGATCAATCAGTATGATCTTGATTTTATTCTGATCACATGGCAAATTTTTTGTTAAACGAGCAAAGATTTCTTGATCAAAGATGAGAGCATTTCACGTCATTAAATCTGACACACTTTGCTAAGTAAACTTGCCTACACTGTGAAGCATATTGTCCCCACAAGGTGCTTCAAATGAAGTCTGGTCTGTAATATATGAAAACTGCATGTTGAACTGGGTACATATGTCACATTTTTTTAAGAAAAACAAATCCATTGAAATTGGAGTAATATTTTTAACACATATCTAATCGCCAATATACTTGTATTCTCAGGCCAGTGATATATCTTGATTTAATGGAAAATATTTTATGGTTCATTCTGGTGTTCAGTTTACAGCCTCTATGTCTTGTTTGCCAAAACAACATAAAGTCTGCTTTATGTAATTGACAAAAATAACAAGTGTTTACATGGTTCGGCAAACTGGGAGATAACTAATTATAATCCTGTTTACAGTTGCAACTGAGAAATTATGAAGTATTAACGAAATATACATTTCAAAAAAGATTGTATGGATCATGAACTTTGATAATGTGTAAGGGTATGCTAGAAAATAGCTATCACATGGAGAGGAGACTAGGACAGTCAAGGAGAATGGTATTGAAACCAAAGTACATAATAAAACAGAAAGAAATCATGTAATTGGAGATTAGATTTGAATCTGATAGCATGCAAATTGTATTTGTTTGACAGAACAGTTCATCCAATTCTGAATTCAATAATCAAAGTTAAATATTTTAACTTCTCAGATACATGAAGCAGAGCTGCTACCAGCTGTCCCTGTGCTCAGTTGATCATGAGGTGCCCGGGAGGGAAGGTGGATTCTAGCTGTGGCCCACCATACCAAAAAGAGCATTGTAAGAAGCCAGAGGAACCCCCACAGCATGACGGTAGTCATTTTTAACATCTGGACTCCACAGCTCGTCAGAGATCCACTCAAGAGAAAAGCCGATTTCAAGCCCTGTTCATCAGAGTCCCACCCTACAGGGAAGCCTATTTCAAGCAAGGTATGCCTGATCCAGAGACTCAGATACCCAGGCCAGAGCTCCTTCTGGCTCTCCCTGTGCTCAACTGATCATGAGGCACCTGGAAGGAAGAGGCAAGTTCTAGCTTGGCCTGCCATCCCAATAGAGCCTCACAAGAAGCCAGAAGAACCCCCATGAGGGCAGTCATTTTCAACATCCGGACTTCACAACTCATTGGAGCTCCACCCAAGAGAAAAGCTGATCTCTACCCATTCATCAGTAAGTGCACAGGATGAGAAACTACTGTATCACTGTCTTCCCGTTAATCATCGATTTGCTCGAGTGGGCACCAGTAACATCTCCATATGACCTGTCTCATGCAAGTAGAGCCCAAGGGCACCTACTTGCTCCAGGAACATAAAGAGCCTCAAACCATTCCATCAGGTCGTGGGAATGAGGTCTATAATTGTTACTGGTATTTGGCATATCAAATACGACACAGGTAGCTTGCCAGGCTCTGCAGTGTGGATAGCATATTCTGTAGTCATCTCAAAATCCAGCATTAATTGATGAACCGCGAGGCCGCGGAGCCGGGCTGTGATAGGCTGGTCTGCAGGGTGGAGTTCTGAAGAGAGGGAAGTCGGATATGGAAAATGGAGGCCCTCATGGACTCAGGGGTCGTCTGGCTTGTTTTGAGGCTCTGGACCGGATTAAAAAAAGACTGCTGCAGGGTGCATCTCGATGAGCCGAGCTGTGGTAGGCTGGTCTGCTTGGTGGAGTGCTGATTAGGGGAAGTCCAGATGTGGAGCATGGAGGCCCTCATGGAGTGGCGGGTCGAACCTACTACCGAGAGCATACCACCCACACGGCAGAGCCTGGCAAGCTACCTGTGTCATATTTGATATTCCAAAATCCAGTAACAATTATAGACCTCATTCCCATTACCTGAAGGAATGATTTGAGGATCTTCATTTTCCTGGAGTGAGTAGATACCCTTGAGCTACACTTGCAGGCGGCCAGAAGTATGGAGATGTTATGGTGCCCACTCTAGCAAACTGATGAACAACAGGAAGACAAGTGATACTAGTGATACAAGTGAAATATTTTATACTGCAAAAATATGTAAAAGCTTAATAAATTCCTAGTCTTATAGCTATTCCAATCATAAATCCAATAGTTAAAGCTTTTAAAGAGTTTGTAAAAATGCTAAATAATAAAATAGTGATATATCATGCTGAAGGACTCAATTTCAATTGTGATAATTTACTTCATATTATAATTGCACAGGTCAATAATGAGTTTTAAGGTTATACATTTAAGACTACTTTTATTATACTTAATTCACATTTCTTTTATTAAGATTATGATTTATTTTTATTTGAATCACTATGAGACACAATAGTTACAAAGTTGTTAATGATTGGGTTTCAGACATACAATGTTCTAACACCTGTCCCTTCACCAGCTTACATTTCCTATTACCAATGATATCCCAAGTTTCTCTTCCTTTTCTTCTCTCATTCTTCTTTCTCTTTCTCTCCCTTTCTCTCCCTTTCTCTCTCTCTCTCTCTCTTCTCTCTCTCTCTCCCTTGCTCTCTCCTGTCAAGTATTATGGTTTGCAATACAGGTACTTAAATATTATCATGTATATCCCTTTACATGCGTCAGCACTCAGTTCTTGTCCAGGGTGACTACTTTTATCTCTGTTCTACATTTACAAATTAAGTGCTAAGCTCACATGTGATATATTCTTCCTACATTAAAAAGGTGCATCATTATAAACTCATCCAGAGGCTGATACTAATCCCAAAATGGAACTGAGTCACTTCTCTCAAATGTTAAAGTAGAAATAAACACGAATTGTGAGAATCAAATACCATTATCGTGATATGAATATGGTAGAGTTAAAGAAAGGCAACTACAGAGCTTTGTTTTGCTCATCTGTTTTCCCAAGTGAAGTATTTGGTTACCTAGATTTTTTGTATGAAGTCACAAATTTCAAAATATTTCATTATTCCCAAGTCTACATCAGAAAACTTGAAAAGCATGTAATTTTAAACTTTAATTTTGAATGAAGTTTTTAGAAGCTCTTTGGAGTACTTTTATGTCCCTCTTTTATAATCTATAATAATGTTTGTCTCCCTCATGTGTGCTTGACCTGTAGGGAAACTATTTGATTTTAAGTTTGATAATGTAGACCCTGACTGCCAAGAAATATATTTCTTTTAGAGCATGATCCTTATTTTTATCACTATCACTATCTTCCCGTTAATCATCTATTTGCTAGAGCGGGCACCAGTAATATCTCCATATGTCCTGTCTCATGCTAGTAGAACCCAAAGGCATCCGCTTGCTCCAGGAACATAAAGAGCCTCAAACCATTATATTAGGTCATGGGAATGACCTAATATAAATGTTACTGGTATTTGGCATATCAAATGCTACACGAGCAGCTTGTCAGGCTTGCCATGCAGGTGGCATACTGTTGTAGTCACCTCTAAATAAAGCATTTATTGATGAACGCGCGGCTGCAAATGGCGCGTGAGCTGGGCTGTGATAGTTTGGTCTGCTGGGTGGAGTTGTGACGAGAGGAAGTCCAGATGTGGAAAATCGCGGGCCCCATGAAGTAGGGGAGGGTGGTCTGGCTTGTTGTGAGGTGCTGGGGTGGCAGGCCAGGACTAGAACCCGCCATGCCTCCCAGGCACCTCATGAGCAGTTGGGCACAGGGAGAGCAAGTAGCAGCTTTGCCCCATGTCTGAGAGTCTCTGGTTCAGCATACCTGGGCCGGATTGAAAAAAAAAAAAAACTGCTGCAGGGTGGCTGTCGATGATCCGGGCTGTACATATTTTTATTCAATAACTAAATATACTGAAGCAATAATGCAATTCATTTTAGATTGTATAGCACCAAAAGAGTCAGTGAGAGTTTTCTGTACAGATCCTTGAGAGAATACCATGATTTGGTGTTTTTTGTGCCATATCATTTATCAGAAATGAAAGAAACTGAGAAACCTATAAACATGGCTTTCATTCTGGTTGTTCACTGGTTCCACATTGTATGAAGCCAATCCTTTTCCAACTATTGTCCTGGCTATTTTAAGAGTGAGTTCATCAGCATTAAATACAGGCAAAAAGATACACATGACAACCTTTTAATGTATGTACTGTAATCCACCACGCCAGAACCCGGGTTCTAGCCCTGGCCTACCACCCCAGCAGAGCCTCACAATAAGCCAGATGACCCCCTACTCCATGGGGCCGCCATTTCCAGATCCGGACTTCCCTCTCCTCACAACTCCACCTAGCAGACCAGACTATCACAGCCCACTCGTGCAGCCTCTAGTGGCCACGCCGGTCATCAATAAATGCTTTATTTAGAGGTGACTACAACAGTCTGCCACCTGCACGGCAAGCCTGGCAAGCTGCTCATGTCGTATTTGATATGCCAAATACCAGTAACATTTATATTAGGTCATTCCCATGACCTAATATAATGGTTTGAGGCTCTTTATGTTCCTGGAGCAAGCAGATGCCTTTGGGTTCTACTAGCATGAGACAGGACATATGGAGTTATTACTGATGCCAGCTCTAGCAAATAGATGATGAACGGGAAGATCGTGATTGTGATCGTGACTGTAATCCACAATCTGGAAGGGAAGGAAAGAGAAAGTGATAGAGAGAAAAGGAAAGAAATAAAGAACCTGCCATGGAGGCAGGCTAGGGAAGAGGGGAGGGAATCGGGGCCGTTGGTGGTGGGAAATGGGCACTGGTGGAGGGATGGGTGCTGGAACACTGTATGACCAAAACCAAAATATGAACATCTTTGTAACTATATCTCACGGTGGTATAATAAAATACTTAAAAAATAATAAAAAATAAAAGAGTGAGTTCACAAGAGAATATATACTTTGTCATTAAGAAACAAAAAAAAAAACCTAAAATACCTCATTCTCAAAAAGTCCTTAGTTTTATTTTAAAAGTAATAGTACATACAGAGTGAATAATTACTTGTTAAAACAATTAACATTGTCTACAAAATGCCAGCTATTTTGATATTATTCATATTTTTATAATAATTAAAATTAAATAATATAATTATATTTAACAGAAAATTACTCTTAGAAAAATTAAAATTTAGCAAACCTGTATTAGATAACAACAGTGTTTGGGAAAATAGTCAAATCCTTGCTAAGCTTTTTTTCCAAAGCCCAAACTCTCTTCATGCTGGGAGATTGCCAATGCTGTAGGTGCTTAAAATCACAGATCCAGTTCTAGAAGGTGGATACATTTGCTTCCCTTCTACTATTGCCTGGAAGGTGGAGGAACTGAGGTGATTTTATATTTGTGGATTTTCAGGGCTCATTAATGCTATTATTAGTCAGAGTCCATGTGTCAGAAGGAAAGTTTCAATAGTTTTAAAAACAGCTAGCTGTGGTTTTCACTTTCTTGTGAAATTTTTCAGACCTTCCTCACTTTTTTATGTTTTATGCTTTTGAGAGGAGTCTTGACTAGGCTTATTTAGTTTTTATCAACTAAAAGAGATATTTAATGTTTTTCTTATGTCTAGGTGGGATTAGTAGCATGCAAGGCAAGCTCCTTACCCCCATACTATTTCTCTGGTACCAAAGGAACCCATTCTTGTGAGGGGAGAGAGAGAAAGTGAGAATGAGAGAAAGAAAAAGAGAGAGAGAGAGTGAGAGTGTGTGTGTGTGTGTGTGAGAGAGAGAGAGAGAGAGAGAGAGAAAGAGAGAGGTTCAAAATACAATACAGGCATCTCAAAAGAAAAAATCCCAAAAGGATATTTTAGAGTCAAAAAGGAAAGAATACGTTTTCTTTCTCTTTCTCTCTCTTCCTTTAAAGGCAAGGACTTCATTACTGGTGACAAGGTACCTGGGGAGCAATCCAGGGGATTTTCATTCATCTGGGCCAGCTGTTGTGAGAGCTGCAAATAGGTCCTGAAGTGACAGGGACACTACAGCTATATGGATACTGTTTGGGGTCTCCTGGCTTATATTCAGGGATGTTCTGGGCCATTTGGTGCTGGGTTGAACTTGGACTGAATCAGGAATTGAATTTAAGCTCTGCACTATCTCCCCTAATGAAGCATATTTATCAGGAAAGGATAAAAATGATACAGACATCAGGCCTGTACAAAGGTACCATTGATACATGTGATTAAATATTTATAATGTTATAAAACTTAGCTGTCACCTAGAGTTTTATTTCTTTCTAAACTATTGTCTTTTGAGTAAGATAAAAGGAAATATATACTTAGATGGAACAAAGGAAAAAAACAATAATTGAGAAAGTGAAAAAGGAGCAAGGAACATATCTCAGAATGAGAGAATCAGATATACGAAATAAAAATTAGCCAAAGAAACCAATCAATAGTTGAGTTGTTCTAGGTCATTTCTGCCTCTTAGTTACAAGTTTGGCAATTTCGTTTGAACTTTCTATTTTTATCCTGTATTATTGATGTCTCTCATGCCTTTAGTATAAAACATATTTAATATCTTTCGGATTGTTTAAGTATCCTTATAATTTTCTGCTTATTGTGTCTACCGAAATTTTCCTCTCTTTGTCAAAGCACTAGGGAAAGTGAGAAGAGCAGCAAGAGATATTAAGGAGAAACTTAGATTGAAGAGTATAAAGAGTGTAAGGATACATAAAGTTTAAAGGAGTTTGGGGCTGGAGCGATAGCCCAGCGGGTAGGGCGTTTGCCTTGCACGTGGCCGGCCCATGCCGCCCGGGTTCAATCCCCGGCACCCCATATGGTCCCCCGAACACCGCCAGGAGTAATTCCTGAGTGCAGAGCCAGGAGTAACCCCTGAGCATCTCCGGTGTGACCCAAAAAGCAAAAAAAAAAAAAGTAAAGAAGTTTAGTATGTTTTAAGAACATAATAATAGTCCACTCTATTAAAACAGAAGGAAAATAATACGAATAAATGTTTAGATAGAAGATGTAGTGGTGTGTCATTCCTCGGTGACCTCAACAGCAGAGCCCCGTAAGCAAAATTAGCGTAGCATAGATAGAAGAAATAAGGAATTTGTACAAACCAAAAATGATGTTTTACAGTCATGCTTTTTGTTTTGTTTCCTCTTTAGAACGTATGAAGCTAGAGAGATGTTTTTAAAATGTACAAAGCTATGAGAACAGAAGATGAACCAGAAGGGAAAGGTTTCTGAAGACAGATGCCAGATGAATGAGTTGTGGGTCTCTATTTGACTAATTGGGAAAACAGGAAGATACTTAAAGTATCTTCAAATTAAGAAAAAGCCTGGATCATTCACCTGATTGATGAGGCAAAAGTCTAATCAGAAATGTTCTAGAGTTCATAAAAATAGGGTGAGAGGTAAAAAATAGATGAATTATTTATTTTATTATTATTATTGGTGTTTAGGTTTTTGGGGCCACGGCTGGTAAAGCTCAGGCATTACTCCAGTTCCGTGCTCAGGAATTACTCCTGAGAGCTCAGGGGAACATATGGGGTCCTGGGGGTGGAACGGGGTTGAAAAGTCAAGGCAAGCACACCACCTCCTGCATTATCTCTCCTGCACCCAAGAAGGTGAATTACTTAAAATAATAGCACTTGGTAAGAATAAAAGAAGAAAAAGCAGTTAAGTTCTAATACTCTCATTTTAAACAATGTACCCCTTTCTTAAAAGTCTTGTGTTTACATTTAGTGTGAAATGATGTTAAACATCTGGAGCAAAACTTTTGTAAAGCAGAGTGTAGGAGTGAGAAGTAATGACTGGTACAATTTCACCATTTTGTCTCATTCAGAGTTTTTAAACTGCTAAACCATCAACTTAAACCCTTTGGGTATATGCTCTACTAAACTAGGTTTGAGGAGAATAGGCTATACGTCTATTGGTCTGAATATCAAGATTATGGTATTATAAATAACAAAAATAAGATTATAAAGTTATCTTATGAAATTAGTTTTAGAAATAAAGCACTAATTGGTTCATAAGGAAATTAGGAGAAATTGGTAGTCTGCTTTCAAGCAACTCAATTGTGTAGTACTAAATCTTTTTTTCTTTAACATTTTTAATTCAATTTAAGAGCCGTGATTCACAAAATTATTGATCAATGAGTTCTAAGCATACAATCACTGTATCACTGTCTTCCCGTTCATCATTGATTTGCCTCGAGCAGGCCCCAGTAACATCTCCAAATGTCCTGTCTCATGCTAGTAGAGCCCAAGGGCATCTGCTTGCTCCAGGAACATAAAGAGCCTCAATCCATTCCGGAATGAGGTCTATAATTGTTACTGGTATTTGGCATATCAAATACAACACTGGTAGCTTGCCAGGCTCTGCCGTGCCTGGCATACAATATGCCATACAATATGCCAATACAAATCCCACATCAGTGTCAGCTCTCTTCCAGGAGTGTTTCCAGCTGTCACTCGTGTAACCCCCGCCCCGCCCAGCCCCCTTGACAGGAATATTTCCTGAGTCCCTGACATCTATCCCTTCTTCCTTCCTTACTTCTGCTTTTCTTCTACATCCTTACTCACTTTATTTCTTCCTTTCTTTTCCCTTCTTCTTCCTATATTCTAATGGTCTAGGCATTTCCCCCCTCTGCTACATTACATTTCCTAAACCAGTCATTCTATATAAGTAGCACCAAATCTTTAGATTGATTTTGTTCATTTGTCAAAAAGAAGACTGACAGCTTCAGCAGCATGGACGTGCAATATATCTGGCATGGAATGCTCTATCTGCTCCTTACATTACTTAGGTATTTGCCTCAAAACAATGAAGATAAATCAAGTAATACATGTCTGAAGTGATAGTACAGTGAGCGGGGCACTTGCCTTGCACACAGTCAACCCAGAACCACATGTGAGTCCCGTGAGAACAGAACTAAAAGTAAGCCATGAACAGTTATGGTGGCCCCCAAACCCAAACTCAAACCAAAACCTAAAATTTAAAACAAAGTCTACAGAAAAACTACATCAAGTGACTTTTACAAATTAGAAGTGAGCGGATTGCACAGTTATACTATAATTTACATTCTCAAATTTTTTATATAAGTAAACACTTTATTTTTGTTTTATAAAACAACTGCAATTTTAATAAAACAATGTATTTATGAATTCTTAACATTTATAGTTGTGTTAAGTCATGTAAATGGGAGGATAAACTATTTCAATTAAAAATGTTTCCAGTTTACATCCAGATTCTCTAAGGACTATAAACAAATATTAAAACCCTAGGAGAATATGCAAAGGTTAAAATACTACAATAGTCTTTAAAAGGCTCTAAATGAAATTCCATACATATTGTTTATTCTCTGTTGATGTGCTTTTAAAAGAAAATTAAATCTTACAGATGCTAATGCTTCTCACCAACTGACGTTAAGCACATTATACTACTTATTTATTTTGCCCTGGGCTCCTTTTGAAAAAAAGTATCCTGTAAGTTTTCTGCCCAATTTTATGACATATTTTTTCTTTGAAAAGGACACATTTACTTCTTTCTAATACATACTTCAAAATAAGCAAGAAAAAATGTCTGACTACAGTGATGGCAAACAGAAATTGCATCCAGCTCAGGCCTTGATTACATCTGAGGGTTAAAGACTATTTTCACACCTCGTAAATTATCTTCCTCCATAACCAATTGTGTGTTTTAATTCTGAATATAGACCATAGGCAGTTATTAATCTTCAGTAGCAGAAAAACTCAAGCTCAATCTTTTTTATGTTACCTCATTATTCCTGTTCATAAATGAAAATTTAATTTCTGTTATGGTGCTTAGTGCAGTCAACTGTTATATTATTAATTATAGTACTGCTACTAATGCCCAGGAATGATAGTTTAATAAGGTTTAATCTCTTTTCCATATTCTAGTGTTTTTCATAATTATGTCTCTGCTTTCTCTCCTTGCTTTTATTTTATTGGAATACAAACTCAGCAGTGCAAGCTGTAATTCTGAGTTAGCTGGTGTTACTGAATCAGGCATATCACTCACAGTCCAGGTTCTGGAATTTAATTAGAAACAGGAAAAAATATGATTTTTTTTTCAATATCAACTGAAATCTTGATCTATAAATTGGTCTGATTTTAAGATTTAACAGAATAACAATTGATGAGCCCTTTCATATATTTGACAACCATTCTTAAAAATTCTTCTGTTGGAAATTTTTCATATACATATGAAAACACAATTTTTAAAAATATATAAGCAAATTATTATGCCTTAAGCCAGAGGGCATATTAAAATACATGATGTTTTGCATATAGCTATAAAGAAGATAAAATATTTTATTGTTCCTACACATGGTATAGTTTGCTTCTATATAAGGGGTATGTGTTATAACCTTCTGAGAACTATGTTATTTCCTTTGATGAATATAGGAACGGAGATCTAAGTTATTTTGCGTAATGCTTTATTTCTCTTTAGCATCTAAAACATTGTATTTAGTTTTCTTACACTATTTTCTATTTTTCATTTTTGTTTTTGAGCATGCTTGAGTTGAAGGTTTTATTTTAACTACATTTTCATACCATGAGTTTCTGTTTGTTGCTGTGTTTATGTGATAAATTCATGAGAGAGGGCCTTAACAGTATTCTGAGTTCAATGTAGTGAAGGATCAGCTCTTTAATTTGTCTTATAGGGTATGGCTATTGAGAGGTCATTAAGAAGAGAGGGGTCTAATCTACAGATTAATTTGAAATCTACAATTAATTTCAAATAGACAAATGAAGTTAAAGATGTATTCTGCTTGTTTCACAAATATTTACTCTGAGTTACATGGGTTCCATTTCTGTTGAGACACTAGGAAAATAGGCAAATTGGAAAAAATGAAAAGAAGAAGAATTATATGTTGTTGGTGTTTTTCTTTGGGTTGGTGAAGGAAGACTCCACTGGTGATGCTTAGGGATAGCTCCCAACTCGGTGCTCTGGGATAACTCCAAGAGTTTATTAGGGGACCACTGGTTGCCTTGCTATTGTACTATTTCTAAGCTCCCCCACCACATTCGTGTTTTTTTAGTGTTTTCAGTAAAGTATGATCAGAAAATGGGACAAAACTCTATTAGAAATTGTTTCAGATTTGTACAACAAAGGGGGTATGTAAGAAAATGTTTAACGGAAAATCAAAAGAAATAGCAATGAAAACTTAGAAAATTACCTTTGTGTTTGTTTTGTGGCAGCAGCTGGAAGCGCTGGGTTCGATTCCCAGTTGAGAATTCAGGAGTCATTTCTAGCAATGCTCAGGGGACCATGGAGTGCCAGGGTTCTGACTTCCTATGTGCAAAGCATGTGCTCAGTTCTTTGGGCTCTCTATCTGTCCCATAGCATCACTAGAACGTAAGGACTGGAAGAAGAGAAATCAAAGGGATTATTTAGAGAAAGGAGGCACTTGGGAGAAAGTAGAATCCAAAACCAAAGTCAAAAGAAGTTACTTACCCAGGGGAGGTATTAGCCCAACTGGCATGTGGGAAAGTAACGGATTTGAAAATCTTTGAGAAGATTTCAGAAAACTTTTTATGTAAAGTACTTAATAGTAACTTTTTTAGGTTTTAAGTAAATATTTTAGGTTTTAAGTCTTATGCTCTTGGTTGCATTCCTTCAATTCTTCAACAAAGGGATGAACTGTCAGAGAGAACATGGAAATGAATATGAGTAGACATGCTTGAGTTAAAGGTTTGATTTTTAGTTATGTATTTATTTTTAATGGAATCATTGTGAGATATATAGTTACAAAGTTCTTCACGATGGAGTTTCATCCATACATTGCTGTAACACCATCTCTCCACCAGTGCACATGTCCCGCCATCAATGTCCTCTGTTTTCCTTCCTCTCAGCACCCATTCCTCAAGAGTTAAATGTTTTCAGTATAGTGACAAGTGGCTTGAATTTGCGTAGTGAGTCATAGTTGATTTATATGTGAGAAAACTGGCAAGAAAGTGAAAGTTATTTTGGACTTAAGAGCAAGTAAGTGACAGAATTAATATTAAACAGACTTTCAGATTCAAGTTTGCTACTTTGCTACTTCAAGTTGTCTCCAAAGAAGTAAAGTTACAAAGAAAATATTGATTAACAAATAGGAATTACAAGAGGTAGAAATCAATGGGACAAGAAATGGAAAAATATTTTCCTTTTAATACACATCTGCTAAAATGATTGAAAATTAAAAAGAAAATATCATAGCTCCAATAACTATATATGATGACAACTGGTTAATTAAAAATGCTAATATAGGCTGCAATAGATTAAGAAATGTTATAAAGATTTCATTATTCTCATATATGACAGAAGCTAAACATTAGATTCTCGAAACGTAAGACCTTTATATCGGTCTTTAATACATATGCTGCAGTCGTCCCTGTCCCCACGCTAACATTTCCTACTTCAATCACATTAGTTACATTCCTGTTTTACAGTGGTAAAAGTTCCTCCATTTTAACAGAACCACCAGCTGAGAGAGAACATGATAAATGTACATCTGCATGCATGTACAACATTTACAAACGAATGAATGAATGAATACATTCCTTAATCATGATATGCAGAAAGTCTTAGGGTGCAATCTTACTATTCAACGAAAATCTTGCTTAGAGACAGTAATTATTTTTCCTCTATGGGGACAGAAATAGATCAAACTGCTGGTTAGGGTGACTCTTTGGCAATGCTATTGGAACATTAGGGATCAGCAGGGACCCGCAGGCGGGTTCCACCCCATAGCATCTTTGGGATTGAAAGCAGCGGGAAATCCTATTCCACACCATTTCCCGAATCATTTCTCTTCTTGAGAGGAGTGACTAACAACTGTGAAGGAAAATTGAAATCATAGACTTTGGTGAAGAGAAGGCGATTAAATGACAAAGCTTACGGAAATAAATTGGCCAAAGGAATGTTAGAATAATAAAAGTATCTTAAAAAGTTTGTTAAATATCTGTAGTGTATCCCAAAGGAATACACAATTGCCATATTAGAAACTTTAATTATTTGAATTAATAGATTTATTATTGGTGGAACAAAACTTTAGGCTTTAACAACAGTATGTCTTTTATAGTATGGGAAAAATCTTATTTTTTTGAGAAATTATAAAGAATAATCTTTGTTTCTGGGATTTAGAAACCATCAATATTCATTATTTATGCTAGATAAAAGGAAAGAGTTAGATTCCGTAGGTACTTAAACAAATCAGAAAACTCAGCTTGGGGCTGGAGCAATAGTCCAGCGGGTAGGGTGTTTGCCTTGCAAGCAGCCAGTTCGTGCCAGCCAAGGTTGGATCCTCGGCATCCCATATGGTCCCCCAAGCACCGCCAGGAGTAATACCTGAGTGCAGAGCCAGGAGAAACCCCTGAGCATCGCCGGGTGTGACCCCCAAAAAAAAGCAAAAAAGAAAATTCAGCTTGCCTCTGAGAAGTTATTAGTGTTATGAGCTATTATTTGTATAATATATGCAATTTTTCCTGTGCATGAACATAATTTGTTGCCTGTTGACCAGTGATCACAAATGGTCATAACAGTTTTTGACTTAGAGGCATTAATAAAATAGGAACTGCTGAAAACAAAAGAGATGAGGAAATTTGATAGTCCCTCAATACCTGCATAACACTTTTATAATAAGCTTTGCATCATAATCCTACTTTGAATGCATATTATTGCGTACACTTAAAACATGGATAATAATCCATAGCTGAAGAAAAAAATATTTTTATACAATTTACTTAAAATCCTGATGAGTTTACATAGCATATAATATAAATGTTATATTCTGAGGTTGATCTAAATTTATATTGGAAAATAATATTCAAAGCTACCAGAAATAGCTTTGGAAATACTGGAAATGAAGCAATGCATTGTCTTCACCTTTAATGACTATTTGATTTGGTTCCATAAATAGTTCAGCATTCTTCAAAGTAGTGAAAAATTTCCAACTATCAAAATTGTCATCACTTCACTTGTCTCACTTGTCTTCCCATTGTCCATGGATTTGCTCGAGTGGGCCCCAGTTACATCTCCATATGTCCTGTCACATGCTAGAGTAGCCCAAGGGCATCTGCTCACTCCAGGAACACAAAAAGCCTCAAACTATTGTTTCAGGTCATGGGAATGAGGTTTTGGCATACCAAATACAACACAGGTAGCTTGCTCAGCCAGGCAATATGATAACCACTCCTGGTGGGCCCAGAGGACTATGTGGAGATCCAGAGATAGAACTCTGGCTAGTTATGCGCAAGGCAAGCACCTTATTGACTGTATTATCTCCCAGTCCCAATCTTATCTGGATTCTAATGCCAGTATTGAACTCAGATTAGAAAATTTCAAAACGTATTCATTGCCATAGAAATGATTTGTAATTAATCAGTAAATATGAGCTGGTAGAGCATTATTATTAACGAAACTGAGTGCTATGAAGTCTCAGTGAACAGGATTGAAGAAACATGATGCCAGTTTCATCATGCCTCAAATTTAAAGATACAACTAAAGTATACTTGCAATAGCAATTTTTACCAAAATATTTAAAACTAATGAGATTTATTTATTAGAAAAATTGTTGACATTTGGTAGAAGTATGAACAAAATATATGGGAAATGATATTTCAAAAGTCTTTGTAAGTTAATTAGAAGCTTAAAGATGCTGTCAAAATGCATTTTGCATGATTTAAGATGAAACTTTTAAAAGGAGGGATAATATCCGATAAATTATCCTATCAACTGCTGTACATAATCCTGTTATTTCAGGCAAGATAATTGCATGGTAAACAGCATTAGCTATTCATTAGCTGAAGCTGTTCTAGCTGATTCTCAGCTGGGAAGATTTAATTTAGTGACAAGAAAAATACTGCAAATCAACTCTGTCGTGTGAATAAACATAAGAATAAATAAGCAGGAAATAATTTATACACATATGAAGAGAATATATGTTTAAAGAATACACTTACTCACATCTGGTTGTCATGATACTATATTAGACAGCTGTAAATATATGTTAGTAATAAAAATAAGCAATTCAGGTTTTTGTTAACTTCACGAGTCACTTGTATCACTTGTCTTCCCATTGTTCATTGATTTGCTCAATTGGGCACCAGTAACGTCTTTGTTTGTTGGGAATGTGGATTCACTATTGTTACTGTTTTTGGCATATCAAATACAACAGGGGTAGCTTGCCAGGCTCTGCTGTGGTTCTGGGTTCATCCCAGGGGGCCCAGTCTTTTTCAATGTCAGACCAACAACCATCCAGGGCCCATGGGGCAGAGCTGTGGGCTTAGACAAGCCTGTCTCCTCTCTGCCACCTGTTGATGCAGCTGGGCACCTCAGCCACGCCTGCAACACCCTCAAGGGGCAGGTGGCAATAATGTATAGTGAAATCAATTTTTTTTTATTTTTGTGGGTTTTTTTTTTTGCTTTTTTGGGTCACACCCAGCAATGCTCAGGGGTTTCTCCTGGCTCTGCGCTCAGGAATTACTCCTGGCGGTGCTCGGGGTACCATATGCGATGCCAAGGATCATACCCGGGCGGTACAGGCTGGCGCGTGCAAGGCAAAAGCCCTACCTGCTGGGGTATTGCTCCGGCCCCAATTTTTTTTATTTTTGTAATGTAGGATTATTCCTAGAATCTTAAAGTGAAAGTGTGAATCATTGCTCTGGCCTGCTTCTTTGTATTACAGGTATTTCACATTCTGAGTTTCACTGAAGTTTCTCCCTGAGTTGTTGCCTACACATAAAACCATCCTGCTTTCCACTTTACTCAGCTCAACTTGCATCATGGATCCATAATAATTTTCTAAGTTCTTCTTTAATTCACAAGTCATTTAGAAGTTTGTGTATTAGTATATATGAGTACATTAGATTTTAACAGAATCACATTTATATTTTTTCCTCAAAATAGAATTTTTATATGTTATTGAAATCAAGATATTTTATTTATTTCTGTGTTAGATATATTGTTGATAGAAAGACATTATGATTGAATTTTACATTGGAAAGTACACTTCTTTCCTTCCTTCCTTCCTCCCTCCCTTCCTCCCTTCTTCCCTTCCTTCCTTCCTTCCTTCCTCCCTCCCTCCCCTCCCTCTCCTCCCTCCCTTCCTCCTTTCCTTCCTTCCTCCCTCTCCTCCCTCCCTTCCTCCCTTCCTTCCTTCCTCCCTCTCTCCCTCCCTCCCTCCCTTCCTTCCTCCCTCTCTCCCTCCCCTCCCTCCCTTCCTTCCTTCCTTCCTTCCTTCCTTTCTCCCTCCCTTCCTCCCTCCCTCCCTCCTTCCTTGCCTTCCTTCCTTCTTTCCTTCCTTTCTTCCTTCCTCCCCCCTTCCTTCCTTCCTTCCTTCCTTCCTTCCTTTCCTTCCTTTTTCCTTCCTTCCTTCCTTCCTTCCTTCCTTCCTTCCTTCCTTCCTTCCTTCCTTCCTTCCTTCCTTCCTTCCTTCCTTCCTTCCTTCCTTCCTTCCTTCCTTCCTTCCTTCCTTCCTTCCTTCCTTCCTTCCTTCCTTCCTTCCTTCCTTCCTTCCTTCCTTCCTTCCTTCCTGGTCTCTATAGGGTTCCAGAATCAAATTTGTATCAGTTATGTACAAGGAAATCACCTATCTGTTGTCTCTCCTGCCCCTGTCATTAACTTTATTCATGGCATGGCATATTTATGTGTTACTCAGAAAATATTTTCAAACCAAAATATGAATTACTTATGGAATTTTTTTCTTTCCTAAAATATCAAATATTGAGTTTATTTTAGTAAGATGCTTAATTATTATATTTATGATTGTCTTGAAATCTTAATTTTAGAATATATTTATGCAGGTACTGATTTCTAAAATATCCCTTTAATGGTAGATATTTTTTCCATATACAATTATGGATAAAAATTGTATTATTATCTAATTAATATTAAAAGTCAATCATTAAAAGTAATGACATATTAAAAGTCAATCATTAAGTGGACACTGGTGTAAAGATTGGTGCTAGAATATTGTATGCCTGAAACTCAATTGGGAATAAATTTATAAGTCATAGTATCACTTGCATCACTTGTCTTCCCATTGTTCATCAATTTGCTCAAGTGGATGCCAGTAACGTCTCCATTCATCAGGAATGAGATGCATTATTGTTACTGTTTTTGGCATGTTGAATGCACTATGGGTAGCTTGCCAGGCTCTTCTGTGGCTCTGGGTTCATCCCAGGGTCCTAGTCTTTTTCTATGTCAGACCATCAACCATCCAGGGCCCAAGGGACAGAGCCCTGCGTGTGGACAAGCCTGTCTCCTATCTGCCACCTGTTGATGCAACTGGGCACTGCAACCACACCTGCAACAGCTCAAGGGGCACGATAACTCATAGCATCTAAATAAATAATATATTTTAAATATATTTGCATATGTTTTAAGTAATTATTAACATCAGAAAAACCTATTGAATGGATAGGTTATTTGCATTTTTTCAATTTAAGCTATGAATTTTTTTCAAATATAAAGTTGAATATCTTTGAAAGATTATGTAATGAACATGGAAAGTTCACAAGAGTCTTGGTCACTGTAGTTCAACTCAAGGAAATTTATTGTAATTAATGGATAAATATAAAAAACTGTGATTAATTTGGAGAAGAAATAGAAAATGACTTTATGGCAGTTCTTTTAATATCCACATATATAAAAATTGACTTAAATATCATTTTGTTTCAGAAGAACCATGGACCTATTTTAAGCGGGTTATGTTTATTTATAAAGTGCATATTATTGATACCCAATATTAAAGTTTGTATTTTATGTTTATTATTCAGTCTTTTTTTATAATATGAAATTATATGTATGTATGTATACCATGTATGTATACTATGGAATTATATGTATGTATTTATACTATTTTCCTTTCATCTAGTCATCTTTTCTTTGCAGTCTTGTTATAATCTCTGTTATCAGTCAGCAGAACAAATATTAGATAGGTTATAAAATTCCCCTTCCTTTACCACAAATTTTATTTGCATGGCTACATTTAGAGAGCCACATAGATTGTAATGCAGAGGGTTCCTATCTATATAAAACAAAATAAATACTATTTCTTATTTTAATTATTTTTCTTTTAATTTTAAATGCTACAGAGACCCACCCTTCATAGACCAACCCTTCAGATGGGAGTGTTTCAAGCCCAGGGATGCTTGAACCACAGATGCAGATACACCAGGCAGAGCAGATACCAGCTGTCCCCATTGAACCCCCTGCACTCCACTGAACAAAAGAGCAACTTCCGGCCCGAGTCCACCATCCCAATAGAGTCTCAGAAGAACTCAAAGGAACCCCCACACCATGCTGACAGCGACCTTCATCATCCATACTCCACAGCTCGTCAGATCTCCACCTAAGAGACTAAGCCAATCTCCAGCCTGGCTTGTCAGAGACCCAGCCTACAGAGACCCACCCTTCAGAGACCCACCCTTCAGAGGAGAGTATTTCAAGCCCAGGAATGCTTGAACCACAGATGCAGATACAACAAGCAGAGCAGATACCGGCTGTTCCTGTTGCATGTGGCCACTATGTGGCCGCAAGATTTATCTCCAAGTTACCATGAATATTCTACCCACCCCTCTCAGAGAGCCTGGCAAGCTACTAAGAGTCTACTGCCCACTCAGCAGAGCCTGCAAGCTGTCCAATGCCTATTCGATATGCCAAAACCAGTAATAACGATCCAATAATAACAATTTATTTTAAATGCTAAGATTCTTTGTTCTTGTATTTACAGTAGAGCTACAATAAAGCCTTTTTAGGGTGAGAAAACCTGTGCTAATTACACACATACAGAGAAGTTGGTCAATCTCCTGAAATTCTACTGTGTTGTATACCAATTGTAAGTCACTGAAAAATAAAGCATAAATATGTTTTGAACTAAATGTTTGCTGACTATACTTTCAGCTCTGATTTATTGCTTTTTGATCATACAGGTTGGTTCTGAGTTTGAAAATCAAAGTTAACGCAAGTTTCCATTCTATCATCTCAATGTCATGAACAAATAATATACTACTACAATGAATGCAACAAAAGTATTTCTTGCTTCTGTCACTCAGCACTGCTTAGTTTTCCTGGCTATAAGAAATAACTAGTGAGTCAGAACTTCTTGTCTTATAGTATTCCTATCTTGGAGTCCTCAGCTTCCTTTAAGCTATGGAAATAAGAAATGACAGGGAAAACAGTCTTGGGTCTCAAGACTAGGTCTCAAAATTAAGTTCATATTTTTGCTTCTGATTCTACAGATAAGTTGTTTAATAATATAGCCCTGGAATAATGCCAAGAACTTCAAGAACTGGAACATTTTCCTGGACATGACAATAAAAATCTGTATCAAAATTATGAATATAAAAGTTATATTTAAATAATACAATAACTTTATTTAATCAGTGATTATATTCTATTCTAAGACCTATTGTTTATGCTATATACGATACTTATAAAAGTGAGTCCTTATACAATATTCATACTAAACTGATTTTGTTGATGATACATTATCCTTTGCATATAATAATATCAACTTAAATTGATGAAATTACCGAAATTTTATTACTATAACTATATAAATATGAATATATAATTATTTACTGGTATGTATGATCTGATTAATATATTAAATAATGAGTTATATAATTATCAACATTTTAGATTTTTTCCTGTAAATTTTTTTCCACTCACTTTTTTGTTTATTTCTGAGTTACACCTAGTGGAACTCTATGCTCAGGAATAACTTCTGGTTTCAGGGGACCATGTGTGGTGCCAGGAAATGCATTTAGGTCTATGTGTGCAAGGGAAACTTCTTACCTATGCTATCTCTCTGGCCCTAAGGTTTTACTTAAAAAATCCCAAACCAAGAGTTATTTTTGCTTATATATTTTTAACTATAAAGCAAGAATCTATAGTAAAAGAAAATTGAAATGGAATATAAATGAAAAAACTCATAACAATTAAAATGGCAATAGTAAATTGTTTGTATTAAGATATTTTTATGTTTACATATAATAAAAATATATACCTCCTAGCTTCAAAAACAAAGCTCCAAGCACTCTTGAAATTTTCTGAGTGTTGGGAATGCTTTTGCTATTTGAAATGAGATTTTTCAACTACAAATATACTGATGAGGGGGCTTGTGTGGAGAGTGAGGAAAGGGGAGGTCTTAAACAGAGAGTTTTAGATCACTTAAGTGAGAGTTGGGGCTTTTAGATTTCCTCACCTCAATCTTGGAGAAAAGACTTGGAGTGGAAATTGAGTTCATTTACCAGTGATCAAACAACACAGTAATCACTCTTTCCTACATAGTGATGCTTCCTAACTGTTTAGCTCACCTAAACAGTTCAGAGAGCTTCAAAGATAGTGAAATTATCTAAGATGACTTCACTGGAGATGCTGGGAACCACTGTGCTGTCTTACCATTCATTGTCTGATGCATGTTTCCATTTGGCTGCCATATTTTTATCCTTTATAATACACCGATAATAAATTAAGTGTTTTCCTGAGTTTGCCATTCCAGCAAATGATAGAACCCCAGGAAGGATTATGTGATCCCACTAATATCCAATGTGTTCTGCAAATCTGTGGGTGTAATAGAAATCCTATTTTCAGAAGACTTCTGAAGTTGGGCTAATCTTGTGAGACTAATCCTTAACTTAATAAATCTGATGCTAATTTCAAAACCATGCATCAAAATTAGATTGAATATCTGAGTGCCAGTTAGTGTTAGAGATTTAGGGAATTTGTCATAGAGGATATCAATTCAGAATTTAGTTAGTATGGGACTTTTCCCTCATATCTCTAATAAATATTATAAAGTAGTTTTCTGATCATTTTATTGAGTTTGCCTCAAGAAAAGCAATTAAAGTGACTTTAACAAAATCTCTTTTGTATCAAATGTGCTGTGAAATAAAATGAATCTCATTCATGCATTAGTTCAACAGTTAACTACGCCCCTATTATCTGCAAATAATACCACAAAGCCCTAGAATTAAAAAGAATATAAAGTAGCCATTAAATTAGAATTTGTGGTATATGTAGTGTGTAGAGACTCACAGACACGGGAAGAGCTGCTACCAGCTCTCCCTGTGCCCAGCCATTCACGAGGAACTGGGGAGGGATGGCAGGTTCTAGCCCTGGCCCGCCTCACCTGCAGAGCCTCGCAACAAGCCAGATGACCCCCCCCATTCCAGAGGGGCCGCCATTTTCCACATCTGGACCTCCCTCTTGTCAGAACTCCACCCAGCAGACGAGCCTATCACAGCCCGGCTCATGCAGCCGCTATGCGGCTGAATGGTTCATCAATAAATGCTGTATTTAGAGGTGACTACAAGAGTATGCTACCCGCACGGCAAGCCTGGCAAGCTGCCCCTGTTGTATTTGATGTGCCAAATACCAGTAACAATTACATTAGGTCATTCCCATGACCGAATATAATGGTTTGAGGCTCTTTATGTTCCTGGAGTGAGCAGATGCCCTTGGGCTCTACTAGCATGAGACAGGACATATGGAGATGTTACTGGAGCCTGCTCGAGCAAATTGATGATGAACAGGAAGATAGTGATAGTAGATAGTAGTGTGTTAAATGAACAAATAAATTGGTATTGATAACATGAGTGTAAAGAGATAGATATGTGTGACGTTATAAAAAGTCAAGAGAAAACATTGAATTTGGGGACAGAAGGAATGTCAAGTAGAGAGGAGGGTTTATATGAGTTAGACAGAGTTGGGAAAGAGATAGACAGTGATGGGGGCCACATTTCTGTCCTGCATTCAATTTCAAGTCTTATTATTTCTACTTCTGAGGTCTTCCTAAAGAAGGTTTCCTGAGATAGAAAAGATGGGAAAGACTAACAAGGATGGTGTGATTGAGGAGTCTTGATAAATCTTGTTGAATAGTCATGGGGAAATGCTTAATGCAGGTAAATCTTGACTCTAGATTACTGACAAAATAGATAAAAACTAACAAACAAGCAAAAACTCATATATGCCTGACTCTAAACACCACCAAGAGTAATTCCTAAGTACAGAGCTAGAAGTAAGCCCTGAAAACAGCCGAGTGTGGTCTTGAAATAAAAACAAACAAACACAGAGAGGTAGATCTGGTAACGTAGAGGCAGAATTATTATAAACATTTTTGTCATCATACTGTACGTCATTTGGAGAAATAAACATATAAAGTTTAGTTCTTTGTAAAAATGTTATCCAAATTCCACAATAATATGCAACCTAATTCCTACCGTAATATGAGTCAGTGTGAAAATTTCCATAAACTTGAGTAGTAGAAATTACTGGGCAATTGAGTTTAAGTGGCTTTTTAAACTGAGCAGGCCTTCTCATCCGAAACACCACATAATCCAATCCTGTTAATAGGGTACTTAGAAAACACAGTAATGAGAAGGCATACCTCTTCTTTGAGGTACTCTTGCCCACACTTTAAATGATATAAATGTATGATTTTAAAATTAATTCAGAATTATTAAGAAAAATTTTGATATTTAAAATATTTAAATTATATTAAGAATATGAAAAAATTCAATCATGCCATATACTTGTATTTAAAGTTATTGCTTTAAATGAACCAGTCAATGAAAAATTTAGAATTATATATGAATACTGCTATGACACTATACTTATAAATTATTTCTTTATATTTTCATCTTTAAATTTTATTGACTTTATGAATCTTTATATCTTTAACGTACCAAAGTCACATGGGCTTCACATTAAGAAAACAGGGAAATTAGGCATTTTATTAGTTAAGACATATACAGGCTTAAATGTCTAAAGAGCAGATAGTGAACAAATCTCTCATATAATACAAATCATGGTTTTAAAATTACATTTATATATTTTATAAAAACTTGCTTAATCAGGTTATAAAAAAGACACAGACATTTTCTTCACAAGGATTAATAGTAAGGTAAATGGAGTCTAGACTCTTGGTCTGTAGCCGGTCGCATACCTTACATTTATGAGGTTCTGTGTTTGTTCCAAGAAGTCAAAACAAACAAAAACACTGCAGCTTTGTTGTCCATTCTGCTTACACCCTCATTGGTGCTTTGCCCCTGGAGAATCTTACTTCCCCGAGTGCTCTGTTGTTTGTGTTTCATTCTCGCCAGATCTCTTCATACACGCTCACTACCAGTTGAACAGATTTGTTTCTCCCAATAAAAGCATAAGATAAATAAGTTATCTTTCATAATTTAGACATAATCTGGTGCTGCCCCAACTTTAATGCAATGGAGCCTTTGCCTGCAAGGCAAAATCCAAAATGCCTACTTGGTATGTGATTTAGAGGAAGTTCCAGCCTCTCTCTAAAGACTTCTCTTCCTGACTGAAATTGTATCAATTGAACAACTTTCAGTGCCTGCAATGTGCCATGCTATTTGAGCCTTTTTTTTTTTTTTTTGGGTCACACCCGGCAATGCTCAGGGGTTACTCCTGGCTCTGCACTCAGGAATTACTCCTGACGGTGCTTGGGGGACCATATGGGATGCCGGGGATCGAACCCAGGCCGGCATGTGTCGGCCGCATGCAAGGCAAACGTCCTACCCGCTGGACCCGCTACTCGCTCCGGCCCCTATTTGAGGCTTTTGTACATTACTTAAGCTATGTAGAATTAACAGAAAAATTTTCTCTTGGTTAAGATTTTTCACTTTTATACTATCTCAGAGGTCACTCAAGATTCGCATCAGTGGAACCACAAAGACTAAATTAAGCTTCTTCCCAGGTATTTAGCGTATGGTAGGTGACAAGCAGAATTCTAGTGTCATAATGATACAGGTTCATATATGATAATGGCTGTTGTTTCTCCCAGTTTTATCCCAACATTCCTCTTTCCTTTGGATTTTTTTTCATTCTACTGTATGGATTAAGAAAAATTCTAGCTTTTTTTTCAGGCTAGTTTTACTTCGTTTTCACATACATCCATAGCATAGCTTGATAGATTTGCTTCTGGACTTTCCTTCTTTGATGAAATAACTTTTTAAATTGCTTTTTACCTAAGAGAACATTTAAAAAACTTAAAAGATTTTTTAAAGGTATATTGGCAATAACTCCAAGCTCTGGGTTCATGCCTGGTGTGGATGCAGTATCCAGTTCTTTCTTTTATTGGTATTACCTGGACATCTTAGCAGGACCTTAAGTGTCCCTAGGGACTTTCCGCACTTTCCGTAGCCCTGGAATTCAGCAATCTGCGCCTGGATGCTATGGAGTCTTAATGCAGGTCATGGAACCATCTGGTCTGTCCTACTGAGTATCACTTAGAGTGACCTGAGCATTGCTTGGAGGCCGCACACCTTCCCTTAAAGTCTTTTAATGAAAAACAAACTGTAATTATGTCCCCCCAAATTGGGTTTTCTAGGCTTATCAGGCACTGTGTGAAACAGTGTAGAAGGCACTTAAATATTAAAAATTAAGGAACTCCTTTGCTATTGCACACGACTCCTTTTGCCCCTGCTAGCAGAATCACCAGATGTTTTCTTCTCCACATACTCATTAAACTTTCAACCTTACTTTTTAATTTGATAATAGATGTTCTAATAACTAAAATGTGATATGTTATGGTGGTTTTTAACTTGTATTTACTGATCATTAATATGCTTTAACACATTGCCTGTAATTTTTGGTCATTTATATATCATATTTGAATGTGACGTACAGAAAAATACAGGTTTTCTTCTATCAAAAAATTACAGACTATTTGGTTTCAGCTATTGTAATTGGAGTCTGGTTTTGGAGAAGTCCAGAGATTAGAAATAAAAGGTGATGACTTATTGCCACCTGAATCCAAGGTGGAACCTGAGAAATGAGAAGCAAATATGGAACATTTCTGTGGGAGAGAATTCTGCTAAGAATTCAGAGATACATGACAGTGTGATACCATTTTGTATTCCATGCTATTTCACTAGGTTTTAGTAATGTAAGTCAAATATCATTATCTTTTATTTATCCTATTGACTTTCTTTGACCCTTGAATTAAACATTGGGGGAAAAGCAGAGAGAGCATTATATTAGCTATAATATTTGAAAGTATAGTTTATCAGTGCTTAATTTTATTTTACTTTTGGATTAGACTTGAAGGGACTTAATGGACACTTCTGACTGTTGGTGCTTGGATATTTACTCAGCAGTGCTCAGGAAGCTGTGCAATTTCAGGGACTAAACCCACAACTCTTGCATACAAAAAATGTACCTCAACCTTCTTGCATACTGTAACTCCAATATTGTTTATCGATTTTTACAATTTCCCTAAAATTGTTTCTATGAACTTGTGTAAATGAAAGTTAAATAGTATCAGAATAATAAAATAATAAAAAAATAAAATAGTATGGCATAAATAATCATTTTCCCCTTTTCTATTATATTTGCTAAAATAGTAACTTACAATGATTTTTTGGGAAGAGTAAGCTTTAATATATTTGAATAATTATTGGTTAGATATCTTCTGATAAAAATGACACGAGTTTTAATTTTTTTGGACTCATTTCTAATCTGTAAGATTAGAACAAAAGAAAAAATTAAATATAATTCTATAAAAAATAAAAAGCATTTGAATCTTCTAATTTCCTGTCACAGCTATGTGTTATAATGCTTCAGTAATCAGTCATATAAACATTAATTTGGGCCAAGGTAAACTTGATGGAGTGAAGGTAAGTGGGAACATGTCAGACAATTTTAGGAAATGCATTTTTAAAGGGATGAGTCTGAATTCTGATGGCCAAATTTCTGTCAGATCTCTAATTACCTGCTTTCTGTTATTTCTTGGGTTTGAAAAGAAAGAATAAGAACATATGAAATTTTGTAAGGACTTTTATTTAAAGAATTTTCTAAATAATGATAAAATGGAAAAAATAATCAAGGGTAGAAACTAGTACCTGAGGTAACGTACTTTCTTGCATGCAACTGACACCAGGTCAATTTTTAGCATCACGTAAGTCCCCGCAAGCCATCAGGTGTGATCCCTGAGCACAGAGGCAGGAATTAGCCTAGGTGGTGCTGGGTGTGACCCCCAAACTTAAAATTTTAAAGAAATAATTTCAAAATTATGATTTAAACATTATATATATTACACCTAAAGTGATTTTAAGTTAGGTTCACATTAAATTTAGCATTTCATTGACAAGAATAAGATACAAGATATACAGTTGTTAAGACACTGACTTTCTAAATGTGTGCAACTCTACTCTAAGTATATAAATGTAAGTATATAAAAGAGATTTGATAACTCCCTTCCACAACTGTCATAAAGGCACCTGCTTTGTTTTACTTTATATTTTTCATCATCAATATCCCATAGTTTTTGTGTCAGGGTAAAAGACACTGATAAGTAAACTAACTACTGTCTTGAGGAAAATAAAACACTCTACTGAAATGGAAAAACTTGTTTGTAGAAGACTAATAGCCTCCCTCCTTTGTAAAACACACAGTATTGTTGGTATCATGCATTCAGGAAACCGGAGAGAGGACCCCCTGCTGTCCAGCTGCACACTGGATCTAATTTAAATTCACAATGCCACCTGCTACCACTGCCTTTCTGTCTATGAAGAGCATTTAGCAGAGCTTGATAAAGGCTGGGGAAAATGGAAGGTTATACTGCTGCTAAATATTTTGGTATAGTTTATTACAGAAAAATTATTTTTAACTGCAGTAGCTATCAAATGTGAAGAATAGCTTGCTATTATACATATGGAATGTATGTGTGGCCTAATAAAGCCAATTTAGAATGGAGAATATATATTCAGTATATTTGAATGTTTAAAATTTCTTCCTTAACAGCCTTATAGAAGTGGGGAGAAAAGAAATGATTAAAATGCCACTGAATATTTTTAAAGCATGACTCTAAAACTACTACTTCTGAAATGGAACAACAAATCAAATTCACATTCTAATTGAAATAGAACAATTAGAAAGGGAACAATTGCATTTTTATATCTGAGGTTTGTTTGGGTATGAAACTTAATGTTGTAAAAATAAAGAGATTCCAAGGAAACAAGAATGCTTAAATAAATGATTTGAGCTCATTAGTGTACACAAAATGGTATCTTATGATTATGTTGTCGCCCAGCAATAATATAAATTATTTCTCCATATGTTTTTAAGTGAGTAATATGATAAGATAACAACTGTTTAATTAACTTGGAACTTTAGTGCTTCATCTATTGAATATTTTCTGCACTTTCTTCATTAATGTACTTGCTTGTATGCTAATGCTTGTTGACTTGGCATTTTCCAGATATGTTGACAGGAGAAAATTAAAAATGAATTTTATAAAGGTTAGTTAATTACAGATAATAAACTTTGTTATGCAAATGTGGAAATGATTTAATTTTCCAACACTCATATTGTGGCAGTAAATTAAAGCTTACCTTTCACTTGCTTGTTAAATTGCCAGACTGAAGATTACTCAATTATAAGAAATTTCATGTTTCTAACCATTTTTGATTTTTTTTTTTTTTTTTTTGCTTTTTTGGGTAACACCTGGCGATGCTCAGGGGTTACTCCTGGCTCTGCACTCAGGAATTACTCCTGGAGGTACTCGGGGGACCATATGGGATGCCAGGGATGGAACCCAGGTCGGCACAGGCCAGCCGCATGCAAGGCAAATGCCCTACCCGCTGGGCTATGGCTCCAGCCCCTGATCTTTTTTCTTGGAAGGGATGTAGGGATCCAATTCTGGTCACTTAAGGTGCACTTTCAACCTTTCAGTCAACCACAGAACATATTCCTACCTAAATTAATCTTCCAATCCTTAAGACATAAATTGGAATAGATGTAGTTTATTAGAAAATCTGTTATATAAAATAATTCCTTGAAGAGTTACTATTTTAATTTTTAAAATGTGGCCCAGTATAATTACTTTATATTGCAGTTGGGTGATGGATGACAGTTATTCATATAGGATATGTAATATGCAGAGACTCAGACCTTTTATTATATTCCTTTTTGTTCCTTTTGCCAACCAAGATGATGTGTTTTACAAGTTTTTCTATAATTTCTTCCTTTTTCTTTACATTTATGTTCCCTCTTGTCCCCTAAAATTACAAAGAGGAACAAGATAACTCACTTTGAAATTCAAGCAACTGACAGGAATTTCGACTTAATTTGATAAAAAAAGAAGGACATGAATAAAGCAAATCTCCAGGGTCCAATAATAGACTTTAGTGTTATATTTAAACCCAGATACCCAAATACACACATATTAAAATCTAATTTTTAATTAATATTTTATTATACCACCGTGAGATATACAATTACAAAGTTGTTCATGTTTGGAGGTTTCTGGCCACACAGTGCTCCAGCACCCCGCCTCCACCAGTGCCCATTTCCCACCACCAATGTCCCCAATTCCCTCCCCCTCCCATAGCCTGCGGCAGGTTCTTTATCTCTTTTCTCTCCCTCTCTCTCTCTTTTCCTTCTCTTACATATTGTGTGTTGCAGTACATACACTTAGAGGCCATCATGTGCATTTTTTTGCCTGTATTTAATGCTCAGTTCTAGGTTGGTATTAGCCCTTTCGACGTTTATTCGCACACGTTCCCTTCTCTGTCTTACCTAACCTCTGACTCCCCACACGTTTGTGGTAGTTTCCACTTTTGGTAAGGCCCCCTGATAGAACCTAATAGTTTTTTAAAGCATAAAAGAAAGTAGAGAAAAGGGAAGAACTCAGAATTCTCAGCACTTCCTGGGTCTGCTTGAGCTTCCCTCTGGTCCTCAGGTCCCCTCCACAGAACCTGGAACCACCTCCTGAAAGGAGCTCTGCAGATTCCTGCTGCAACACAGTTCAGTCTGCAGAGCTGAGGGCTGCCATTTTTTACCATACTATTTCCTTCTTTCTTCCATAAATTCACTTAACACCTTATAGCTATGCCCTTAATTTGAATGAATTATGTCTGAGTGTTGTAAATATTGAAAAAAAATGAAGGCCATTTATATTCTTTAGTTCACCTTTTATCTCTAGCACATATTACACTGCTAGGCCCACTACGGTACATAAGTTATAGATGAAAATGTATGGATAAATATTCATGGATAAAAAATGAAATAGCATTTATTTTTGTGTTCTATTAGATAAATTAATAAAAATGTCCATAAAAGAAGATTTGATCTGGTATTGACTTTTCTCATGACAGTCTAATATGAAATGTGATAAAAGAAGCATCCCAAACTAAAAATACAATTGAACAAGATATTTGTCTTATGATTTTGCAGGATTTCCAAGCCAATTCAAAGCATGTCACTTGCAGTAATCAGACTAAAAAAAGGAAAACTCTTAGATAACAGAGTAACAAGTGGCTCTCTTCAATACCAAGTGTTTTGGAGCACAATGGCAGGCTTCGTGGGACAGATTTATTTATTTGAAATGTGAAAAGAAAAGCATTGAGGTACTGTTGTAAGCAACATTGCTTATCTTATTTAGGCACTGATTCAGTGTAACTCAAATGCTTACACTGTTAGACAAATTTGATGGGACACTTAAATAAGGAATTTCTACAGAAAACACTTATCTGAGGCCTAGACTCACCAATCAGGAGTCACAGAATGGTGGATTAGAAAACTGGAAACCAACTTTCTGCTGCCTACAAAAGACATATCAAAAACCTAGGTAAAGAATAGGTTCAAAGTTAAGACTTTGAGCCAATCTTATAGGCAAACGATTTTAAAGGGAGGGGTAGCCATACTTCTATCAGACAACATAGATTTTAAAATTTAAAATGCTTTAAGGGAAAGAGGTGGTCATTTCTTAAGGGGCTCTTTCAGCAAGAAGAACTCACACTCTTAAATATAAATGCACTTAAGGATGCACTGTCAAATTATCTGAAACTACACATTAAGGATCATGGTTCAGAGCACAGTAGTTTTGGAGATGTTACCATTTTCCTATTCATGCTGGATAGCTCAACTTGTTATATATATACATATATAGGCATATGCTACATGTATATATGTGTGTATATATCCATACATATATATGTATATATATATATCCATATATCCCTACCTGCCCTAGAATTTGAGTATGCATTCTTCTCCAAAGCACATGCGACATTCTCCAAGATAGACCACATGCTGGATGACAAGGCATTTCTGCATAGAATGAAGGAGGCAGAAATCACATCAACTATCCTGAGAGACCGTTTCCATTTAAAAATGGAAATTATGGAGCTGGAGAAATAATAGAGTGGGTAGGGCACTTGCCTTGCACACAACCTAGCTCGGTGGATTCTCAGCATTCAGTACAGTCACTCAAGACCGCCAAGGTGATCCCTGAGTGCACAGCAAGGAACAGGCCCTGATCATTGCCAAGTGTGAACCTCAAACCAAAAGGAAAACAACAAGGAAATCAATCATAAACAAAAATGAAGAAAAATCTCAGACACTTGGAAATTCAACAACTTGCTACTGGAAAAAACTGAAGCAGCAGCCACTATTTTTGATGGCAGTAATGTTGAATTTCTTCAATTTGATCTATTAACTGGCAACTTTATGAAGGCACAATTGAGTTTTCTTTAGTACCAAAATCATCTCACTGAGGGACTTGGTGACAAAACAAGGCAGATTTATTCACTTTATAATCCTTACATAGTTCCTCTAACCGAAGCCATACCATGATATCATCAGTTAAATTTGTCTTTCCATATTACTATTAATAATGTCCTTCCTTTAATTCATTGGGTAGGATTAAGATAAATTCCCATATTTGGGTTGGAAGATAATAGGGATCATGTTCTTGATTTAGCAGAGAAAGAATATACTTGAAAAGCAGGAACTTCCCCTGGGAGCACCTGGTTGGTGAGAAAAACGATCATACAGAGTGAGCCCAAACTATAATTGTCAAATAAAGAACACGTGAAAGGGAACGAAAGTTAAACCTGAGCTGACCCTGACATGGTGGGCGATTGGTCATGGGCACTTTGTGAGGTGGTGTGAGTGACTTTTGCTTAATCACTCGATCACTTGAAATCCCATTATTCATGGATTTGCTCGAGCGGGCACCAGTAACGTCTCCATTTGACCCTATCACATGCCAGTGTAGCCTAATGGCTTCTGCTTGCTTCAGCAATACAGAGAGCCTCAAATCGTTCATTCAGGGTCTTGACGAAGAAGTCTGACCATCTTGTAGGTGGGCGGCTATTGAACAATTTTATGTTCAAACTACATAAATGTAAAAATTAAAATTTTCTCAATAATTTAATCTCCTAATCTGTATTAATTAAAAAATTAAAATAAGAACCTTGCACTTTTGTCCAGTGTGTGGCTCTGTGATAGAGCACTTACCTTGCATATGTAATTCCTGGATTAAATTCCTGAAAGCAACAAAATCTAACTAAATTAAAAATCCTGTGCCTTGATTTTTTTTCTCTCCATGCTTCATAATTATTTTCCTGTAATTTCATTCTTCTGTATTTCCTCTCTGTTGCTTTCCACAGAGACTAGATGTATCTTCAACTAAAATTTGTTTTCAGTGTTAATAATGGCATTACACACACCTCAAGGATAACATATTAATTGATATAAGTGAGTAGATGAATCCAAAAAGTTTGAGATTGCAAAAAGGAAAGTTCCGTCTGATTTCTTCAAGTGGTTTAGTGTATAAAAAGAATGAATATTTCTGGGTGCATACAAGGATTGCATAGTTGAAGACTAATGTAATATCAAGAATTCCTAGGCTTGCTTACCAAGTTGTCCATATATAGGACAAACAAAACAACAACAACAACACAGCAAGTATCAACTAAATTGAATCTATTTGCCTCCGTCCACTTTTCCTTTCCATACTTCATTCTTTTTTTCCCCTCTCCTCCCCTCTTCCTTTTTTTGAGAAATCAATTATCTTTTTTTCTTCCCTTTCTTTTTGTTCTATTTAAGAATTACTGTTGCTTTCTCTTAAGAAATTCTATGACTGGAAGCTGGAGAGACAGGACAGGAGTTAAAGCACGTACTTTGCTCATGAAACTGACTCAGTTTCATGGCCTGCACCACCTATGGCTTCTCTAGCAAAGCCAGGAGAGATCCCTGAACACGGAGTCCAGACAAGTCCTGAGCAGGTGGGCTTCAGAAACAAAAGAAAAATGTTTATGAACTGGGTGTCTTGTGTAGCTCAGTGCTTGAACTATTGTCTTGGAAGCATGAGACCACATGCCTTAGTTCTTCTCAATATTTTCTGCTCTCTGGTGTTCCCTGTGACAGCCATTTCTTTGGTTCTTTGCAAAGAAAACAATGTATGTGTGCATTTCCAAGTCTGAGAGCCCTGCTGATGCACAAACAACAACAAAATGAAGAAAAAAGGACACCAATAATATGAGATAGTATTTCAAAACTAAACTAGTGTTATTAATTGATTAATAAAAAGTAGTCTTTTGTAGTGCCACATGCAAACCAACTCATCCAAGAGAGCAACTCCTATATTCCTTCATATGTTCTAGTAATTGTACTTAGTAAACTTGTTTGTTTTGGAACATCTATAATAGAGGGCTAACATATGCCTGTCAAAAAGAAACATTTGGGGTCAAGGGATGTGGGACAGTGGTAGAGTGCTTGTTTTGAATGTGGCTGATCTGGGTTCAGTCTTTGGCATCCTAAATGGCCCACTAAGTCCAGCTAGGGAATGATCACTGAACACTGAGCCAGGAGTGAGCAATTAGTAACTCTGGGCGTGGCTCCCCTAAAAACAAAGAATCTGTCATTTATTCGATCATGCTATTATTATGAATCTCTGAACTGTTTATCGTAAGAACAAATTGCAATAATAGTGTGTGAAATACTCTTAAATGAATATTTTGTGATAACTCAGCTTAAAGAGGCCAATTCAATGGAGAAAGAATGAAACTTGACTTTCAGTGGTGAACTTAATGTCATAATGCACAGATGTTGGTTTTTAATGATGCATGCATGAGACATATGTAATGTTATAATGACAATCTTAATTCAATTAAATTGTTTTAAATTACACAATGTTTTGAGCTCTGCCGTATTATATTTTTTTGCAAAGAAACAAATGTTAGTTCATACCCTTTATTAACTCTATAGTTAATTACTTGCCTTCTGGTTTGTTAAAACAAGATTCAGATAACTTTTACCACAATAATGTTTCACCATATTCTAAAACTGATAAGCAACTGATATGTCACTAGACATTGGTTACATGTTACTGATTTGTAAAGTGATACATAGCTATACATTAAAAATGATAATTATCTGAATGATTACAAATCATTGCAGTTTTCATTTTAGATATTATAATTTTTCTATTACTTGGGCTCTGAGGATTCTTATTTTCTCTGTGGGGGAGCACATCCGAAGCTGCTCAAGGCTTGCATCGTGCTCTCTGCTGAAGGATCACTTAAGTGTCCAGTAAGTGTCCACATCCAGGATCTTTTTTTTAACCTGTGACTTTAAGGATACCTTTTAGGTAAAATGAACAATTTTAATTCAGCTAAATTCAATTAAATTATTGCTGGAGTAAAACCATAGTAGGTAGGGCATGTACCTTGCACCCTTGAAACCTGGGTTGGATTCTCATTCTCAGCATCCTATATGGTTCCCCAGGTCCTGCCAGCAGTGAATCCGGGAGTAAGTCCTAAGTTCCTTTTGGTGGAACCCCGAACCAAAAAAAAAAAAAAACCTGATTTCAAATAACCTAACTTAGCTACATTCTTAGAAACAGTGAACTATGTCTATAAAGGTTCATGACATTTTGTTTTGTCACCACAAGGTAGAATGTATTATTTCACAAAACATATAAGTGTATGAGACAACAGTTTTGAATTTATGTTAAATTCATCACAGCCACTCATTTAATTGTAAGGAATAAAAGATGCAAAGACTTTGTGTTTTTCCAATTCACACCTGTTTCTCAGTGCAAGGATGCTAGTCTGCTGTGGTGTCCCAGACTATTTACAGCTTTTACATTTCTCTGCTGTGTCTTGTCTCTTCCTCTTTCATCAACGATTTTTGCCACTGATATTTAGTCTCAGATAAATCATTCTCACTTCTCTTATGCTTATAGGTTAGGTTTATAATTTTAGCATATTAAAATTGCTTGTTCTATCATTTTATAAATGATTTCTTTTAATATATCAATTATTCATCTCTGCATAATTCTGTATACTTTCAGCACCGCTATTATATTTCAAATATATTCCTGTGCTTTCAAATAGAAACCTTTTAGAAATTGCTGCAATTTACAGTAAGTGACCCCGGTGGTATTTGTGTTTTCAGGAGGGAAATTGGAAATGAGTAAATGTTTATATTTATTGAAACATAGCTACTAAATTTGATACTCTTCAAAGCTGTCTTATAGCCTGTAAGTAAAGGTCACATTATTATTTTTATACCTGAGCAAAACCTTTGCACCTTAAAAGTTACATGCACCTTATATGTAACTGATGTATAGTTACATAGTATTTTAAAATCACAGAAGAAATAGATTAGGGAATTTCTATTTATTTTTAATTAAAAAATGTGAGGTCCTGTTGGTCTACATGCTGCATGTTTTAGGGATATAGTTTCACACAAATTTCAAATATATATGATCGCATTTCACCTTCCACAGAAGCATTAATATTCCTCCATCTTCAGTTATCTGGTTCCTTGGCCTTTTGAACCCGTTCTTTCAGCTTCCACTCTGACCCCTCAATTCTGAGGTCCATTTTTATATAGTGTTGATGTTTGCTTTGCTTTTTAGTATTCTATATATAAATGTGATCAGATGCTGTTTTCTTTCTTCTTTGGATTTATTTCACTGAGCATCACCTTCCACCATTGTTCAGTGCATATGACAGCAAAAGACAAAATTTCCTGTTTCTAACTTATTGTAACTACTCACAGACATGGGGCAGAGCTGTTACTGGCTCTTCCTGTGCTCAGCTGCTCATGAGGGCACCAGGGAGGGATGGCGGGTTCTAGCCCTGGCCCCCAGCAGAGCCTCACAACAAGCCAGATGACCCACCACTCCATGAGGGCCTCCATTTTCCACATCCAGACTTCCCCCCGATCAGAACTCCACCCAGCAGACCAGCCTATTGCGGTCGCGGGGTTCATCAATAAATGCTGGATTTAGAGATGACTATAAGAGTATGCTACCCACACGGCAGAGCCTGGTAAGCTACCTGTGTCATATTTGATATGCCAGATACCAGTAACAATTATAGACCTCATTCCCACTACCTGGATGGAATGGTTTGAGGCTCTTTATGTTCCTGGATCAAGCAGGTGCCCTTGGGCTCTACTTGCATGAGACAGGACATATGGAGATGTTACTGGTGCCTGCTCGAGCAAATCGATGATGAATGGGAAGACAGTGATACAGTGATAACTACTCTCTCTCTCTCTATATATATATATATATATGTATGTATATATAAACATATATAATGTATATTTTATATCCCACACCCATCCAACCACCCTCTTAATGTCCAGCACTTGGATTAGTTCCAGAGCTCTGTTATTATAAATAGTGTCACTACTAAGTTAGGTGTGTACATTATCTTATCAAATTGACTTCTTTTTTTTTTTTTTTTTTTGCTTTTTTGGGTCACACCCAGCAATGTCTCAGGGGTTTCTCCTGGCTCTGCACACTCAGGAATTACTCCTGGTGGTGCTTGGGGGCACATATGGGATGCCAGGGATCGAACCGGCGGGCCTGCAGGCGCATGCCAGGCAAACACCCTACCCACTGGGCTATCGCTCTGGCGCCTCAAACTGACTTCTTAAATTTACTTATGGATAACTTGCTGTTATTTATTGAAACATAGCTACTAAATTTGTTACTCTTCAAAGCTGTCTTATAGCCTGTATATAAAGATCACTCCATGAGGGGCCTCCATTTTCCACATCCGGAGTTCTCTCTCGTCAGAACTCCACCCAGCAGACCAGCCTATCACAGCCGCCCGGCTCATCGACTTCCACTCTGCAGCAGTCTTTTTTTAAATCCAGCTCAGGTATGCTGGGCCAGAGACTCACAGACATGGGGCAGAGCTGCTACTTGCTCTCCCTGTGCCCAGTCTCTCACGAGGTGCCCAGGAGGGATGGCGGGTTCCAGCCCTGGTCCACCACCCCAGCAGAGCCTTGTAACAAGCCAGATGACCCCCCCCCACTCCATGAGGGCCTCCATTTTCCACATCCGGGCTTCTCTCTTCAGAACTTCACCCAGCAGACCAGCCTATTATAGCCTGGCTCGTGCGGCTACTTGGGGCAGCGCGGTTCATCAATAAATGCTGGATTTAGAGATGACTACAAGAGTATGCTACCTGCACGCAGAGCCTGGTAAGCTACCGTGTTGTATTTGATATGCCAAATACCAGTAACAATTATAGACCTCATTCCGGAATGGATTTAAGCTCTTTATGTTCCTGGAGCAAGCAGATGCCCTTGGGCTCTACTAGCATGAGACAGGACATATGGAGATGTTACTGGGGCCCGCTCGAGCAAATCGATGATGAACGGGAAGACAGTGATACAGTGATGAATCACTTGATCTCTTGACTTCTTGTAGATCATTGATTACCGGCACCAGTAACCTCAATATGTCCTGTCACATGCGAGATAGCCAAATGACATCTGCCCACTCCAGGAACATAAAGAGCCTCAACCCATTCCATCAAGTCATGGGAATGAGGTCTATAATTGTTACTGGTATTTGGCATGTCAAATCGACACTGGTAGCTTGCCAGGCTCTGCTGTACTTATGGATAGTACTTATGGATAGAAGCCCCAAAAATGAAATTACTGAATCATATTTGAGGGAGAAGTAGGGAGGAGCAATAGGCATTCTGCTTTAATAGGAGATTGAAAAAATTTATCTTCCCACCGACAGGATTGCTCTTACTAAACTCTTCTTAACGCTTTCTGTTTCTGATCTTAGAGGCCTCTATCTCAGTCTTACGTGAGGGCTTCTTTTCATATCCTTCATATTAAATGCTAATGATCATTGTAGGAACCTCCTAAAAGTGCTCAAGGGGACCTAGAGCCACTATGGTTATAATTGGTCTGAGTTTGCGGGCCTGAAGATTTACTGCTCAGTTCACTTGATGTGTCGCCGTTTGATACAGCAGGGATTTCAAATGCAATTTCTACCTGCATAAATGCTTCTTATTTAGTTGGAATGATTGATTTTTCATAAATTATTAAAAATTTGTCTCTACTTAGGATATAAGAATATGAGTGTATAATATATACTCTGAATATTAATTCACGAATTAATTAATTTAAATACCTAAATACCTGAATATTATAATCTAAGGCTCATCAATTTTATGTTCCCAGTAACTCTTTGGGAATTTTATGATAATTAAAGAATATTGAATAAGTTTATGATGTTGCTAAGTTATAAATGGTGACTAAGCTATTAAACTGCATTATATAATCTTATTTAATATTTACCACAACTGCATGAATGGGTCCTAAGTGGTTTTCATTTTACAGATGAAGCAATGGAAAAACAATGATATACTCTATAGTTCTTTGAGCACCACCAGGAGCTCCACACAGAGTCACTAGTTACAACTGCTAGAGAAAGTGACCCTCGACTCCTTTTTTTTCTCTGTACTTGTACTCAATTTCTCCATTTTATTCTTTTTTTTCTCTTGAAATTCTTACAATTTGTCATAGAGAAAATATAATGAGAAAAGAACTCCCTTAACCAGAAGCATTACCATTGCACTTTATATGACTTTGCCCTTAACAGTCAAAATCACACATTTCATTTATATTCTCTAAGGTATTCTGAAATTAATTTGTATTTTACTTTATATTATTTGGCTTCTTTACTGCATGATTTTGGACTACTTTTAGCTAATGCAGTTTTACAGTTGAACTTTTTAAAAATAACCAAAAAACTTCTTGATGGAATGGCTGAAAAATTCCTCTTGACTATCATGTTAAAATGTTTTGTCATGCTTTCTGACAGCATAAATATTTAGTCCTAAAAATATTCTAAAGTTTTAACATATTAAAATTCAGGTTTAAAAAACTACAGTTGCGCTAAACATAGAAGTATGACTTGTGGTTATTCTTATACTGTAACGACAAGAAGAAATTGAATCTCCTCCCAGACAGCTAATTGCATTATGCCTGTCTACCTATTACTCTAACTTGATTATTAGATAAAATGGAAATTTAATAGTTGCTAATGGCAGTCATCTATAGTAGAAAATAAAATGTCTATTTTACAGCTGTAGGGTCTTCTTAAGAGTATTTGTTAAAATACCATTTGGGAATAAAAGAGCTATCAACTTAATAGATTTGTAAAGTGTTTTAATAATTTTGAAAGCACAGGGTTTGTAATTTCTAAGAGTTAATGATTTGAGTTATTGTGTGGGATATTAAATGTGTTTCTTTTAGCAACATACTCTTCTGTATAAATCGTTGTGTGGGAATGGTTTATACATTAAAGCAGAACTAATGTTTGACTTTGGATTAAAGTTTTGTGGCTTGTAGGGGGTTTGAGCGATAGTACAGTGAGGAGGGTACTTGCATTGCACTCAGCTGACTTGTATATATAGCATCCCATAGGTTCTTCTGAATGGGGCCCCATTCACTCTCAATGGAACGAACATCTCTGAATGCAGCAGTTATGTGTACCTAGGTAGAAATCAACATGATGAACGACCTAAAACCTGAGCTGTGCAGGAGGAAGAGAGCGGCATGGAATGCCTTCAAAGGCATCAAAGAAATAGCTAAAAGGACAAAGAACCTCCGGCTCCGGGAACATCTCTTTGACTCCACCATTCTCCCTGCATTTGAGGTTTGAGGCTCTTCATATTCCTGAATCAACCAGATGCCATTGGGCTACATTGGCACGTGATAGGGTCCAATGGCAATGGTACTGGCGCCCGCTCCAGCAAATCGATGAATAACGGGATTCAAGTGATCAAGGTTCTTCTGAGCACCACTGGAAGTAATTCCTGAGTAAAAAGCCAGTAGTAATTCATGACCATCACCCTGTGTGGCCCAAAAATTAAAAATTTTGTTTTCATATTTGTATTTCAAATCACTATCACTATCCTCCCGTTGATCATCTATTTGCTAGAGCGGGCACCAGTAATATCTCCATATGTCCTGTCTCAAGCTTGTAGAACCCAAGGGCATCTATTCGCTGCAGGAACATAAAGAGCCTCAAACCATTATATTAGGTCATGGGAATGAACTAATATAATTGTTACTGGTATTTGGCATATCAAATAAAACAGGGAAGCTTGCCAGGCTTGCCATGCAGGTGGCATACCCTTGTAGTCACCTAAATATAGCATTTATAGATGAACCACGTGGCGCAGCGGCCCGGCCGCGGACTGGCTGTGAAAGGCTGTCGCTGGTGGAGTTCTGACTAGAGGGGAAGTCCGATGTGAAAATGGCGCCCTGATGGAGTGGGGGTGGGTCATCTGGCTTGTTGTGCGGCTCTGCTGGGGTGGTGGGCTAGGGATAGAACCTGCCATCCCTCCCGGGAGGCTGGGCACAGGGAGAGCAAGTAGCAGCTCTGCCCCATGTCTGTAAGTCTCTGGTTCAGCGTACCTGGGCCAGATTGAAAAAAAAAATAGTATAAAAAATAGTATTTCAAATAGTTACCTAAAAATAAACTGGCAAGGTAAAAAAATGTTCATTAAAGTAGTTCTTTATTAGATAGAAAGTTTCACAACATAAACGGAAGGAACCTTGTTTTTATCATTAAATTTTTATTTTTGAAAGAGTCAATATTCTGAACATTTGAAATTCAGTGTCAGCACAGGATATTTGTGTGATTTCCTAACACCAAACTGTAAGAATGATACATAGCTGTTAATTACCAGAAAATGTGTAAAGATAATATTGCTCAACACTTTGGTCATTGTTTATTTTTACATCACAAATTAATAAATTCCTTATTTTTTCTGGTTACATATACTTTTTTTAACTTCCTTAATATTCTGGTGACTACAAGAGTATGCCACCCGCATGGCAACCTGGCAAGCTGCCCATGTTGTATTTGACATGCCAAATACCAGTAACAATTATGTTAGGTCATTCCCATGACCTAATATAATGGTTTGAGGCTCTTTATGTTCCTGGAGCGAGCAGATGCCCTTTGGCTCTACTAGCATGAGACAGGACATATGGAGATATTACTGGAGCCCGCTCAAGCAAATTGATGATGAAAGGGAAGATAGTGATAATATTCTGTTATATAGGGGACATATCTATGGTATAGTGGCTAAGTGCTCATCTTGCACATGCCTGACCAGGATTCATTTCCCATGATGTCATAAGTCCTCTGAGCCCCAAAGAGTAATTTCTGTAGGCAGAGGCAGATGTAAGCCCTGAGTAAAGCTTGATCTGACCACAAAATAAACCCCAAAAACTATCTATTTACTGCTGCATAGAAAAAAAGAAATGTCTCCTATTCAAAGAAGGAAGAGAACAGGAGGAGAAGGAAGAGACACAGGGTGTCACATATTTTGAATTTGAGAAACTGAATAATAGTCTCAGGAGAACTATTATTCAGTTGCCCAAATTCAAAAAATTTTGATATCCTGTGTCTCTTTTTTTCTTCCTGTTCTCTTTTCGATTGATATACATTTATTCCTTCCTTTGGCCCTGGGATACCCAAGGATTGGATGTTTTTATAGACTGAATTGTGTCCTCTAGAAACTCATTTCACTGTACCACTGGATCACTGTCTTCCCGTTCATCATCGATTTGCTCGAGCGGGCACCAGTAACATCTCCATATGACCTGTCTCATGCAAGTAGAGCCCAAGGGCACCTGCTTGCTCCAGGAACATAAAGAGCCTCAAACCATTCCATCAGGTCATGGGAATGAGGTCTATAATTGTTACTGGTACCTGGCATATCAAATACGACACGGGCAGCTTGCCAGGCTCTGCCGTTCGGGTAGCATACTCTTGTAGTCATCTCTAAATCCAGCATTTATTGATGAACCATGCGGCCGCCTGCAGCGCGAGCCGGGCTGTGATAGGCTGGTCTTCTGGGTGGAGTTCTGATGAGGGGAAGTCCGGATGTGGAAAATGGAGGTCCTCATGGAGTGGGGGGGGGTTGTCTGGCTTGTTGTGAGGCTCTGCTGGGGTGGCAGGCCAGGGCTAGAACTTGCCATCCCTCCCAGGTGCCTCATAAGCGACTGGGCACAGTGAGAGCCAGTAGCAGCTTTCCCCATGTCTGTCTCTTGAGGGGGGCCGTTTCTGGCCGTTAAGACTGAAGCAAGTGGACCGTGGCCGGCTGGATAGGCTGCGGGGGGTGGGGGCTGTGTGGGTGGGGTCCTCTGGGGGGGTCTGGAGGCCGGGGGCGGCCGGGGCTCCTCGGGCCTATTGGCACGTGAGAGCCAGTAGCAGCTCTGCCCCATGTCTGTCTCTCTTGAGGGGGGGGGGCTTGAGACAGAGACAGAAACTCATTTAAATTCATTTATTCTTAGATGTTGAATCCTAACCTTCTCGGGACCTTAGAATGTGATTATATTTGGAATTAGTGTAGCTAAGTATAAAACTATGGTTAGAAGAGTAGCTATAGTATAATATGTCTGCTGTTCTTATTAAAAGGAGATTAGGACACACACAGATCTAAGAAAATGTGAATACATGAGAGGTTGATGGGCATCAACCAATCAAAAAAAACTCCGGTATGCAGTCACCTGCAGCTGATTCCTGAGATGTTCCTGGAGCTGGGTCTCAAGCACCTCCCCCAAGTCCCGCCCTCCAGAACGTCACAAGACCAGACCTGGAACTCTTCCCGGGGCCATTACAATCTCACTCCAGCCATGTTTCAGACATGAATTTAGAAATCAACAAACTGCAGACATGATACCAGCCCACGGCCACAGAGAGGCTGCATGAATTCTCAAAAGAAAAAAATGTAGGCACAGGTTCTACTCTGTAGGAACATAGCAGTAATTTCTTATATGGCGGACCAAATAGAGCAATGGGTCCAGGTTGAGATTTAATAGTAATGTGTATGTTGCATACTGGGAGGATTGTAGCTAAGCCACAAGGCTAGCCACATTCCCTGCATGTTATGTGAATGGCATCCGTACTGCTATTAGGCTTCAGGGTGTCCACCTCCGTGCTCTTTAGGCTTGAAATGGTAATGATCAAAGCCATAGCCATCTTAATGCATCTGGATCCCATGCAAGGGTGAGTCTACTAGGGCACCCCAGAGGGGAACAGGTGAGATTCCCATCCACAGAGCCCCAGTAGACAAAAACCTCCACACTCCACAATCACACCATGTTCATAAGGCCAGACTCCACTGCTCAGACAAGCCCCATCCAGAAATGAATCTATTGGAAAAACTCAGGGATGGAGGTTTGGCGACTGAAATCTCCAGACTTTCACAGAGTCAGGGATGGGCTACCTCCCTCTGTCTCCCTGTTCTTCTGGAAGGAGGCCACACAAATTCTCAGACTTTCCAATATTGATAAACCAAGTAGCACACCACATTTAATGGCATGTAAATTAGAAGGCAAACAGTAACAAAATATAAATATGCTTTGCCTATCCTGTAACAACACATTAGTAATTCCTTATACAAAGGCCTAATGACTATAGTGTTTACTAAGCCCTTGTATAAGGAAGGAGATTTAACAGTCTTAACTAATTTTCTTCTAAGGAAACATTCCTTGATCTTTTTCAGCAAATTATTTATAACAAGTAATATAAAATAAATATTTGAGGGTCTGCTATAGGGGCAGGCATAAGGGGTGGTTGGGAAAATTGGAAATAATGGTGGTGGGATTGGGGTTTGAATATTGAAGGTCTGTAACAAATTATCATGAACAACTTTGTTAAAAACTGGAAAACCATCTTCAAAGTCAAGTGCTAAAAATGATAGATCTTCTGTCAACTGCTCCTGAATCTCAGTCCATCTGAAATAGCCACCCTAGAAAGTTTCTTGTGATCTAAAGAAAGAAACTTGCAGTGTCCTCATGATACTGAATTGTTTTGGTTCTTTTTTTTAAAGTTTAAGCCACCCCATTATTATTTTGTATTGGTACCTAGAACCGTGACTCTACCCCTAAGAGGAACTCAAACTATGTAGCGTTGTGTAAGCAGTTAAATTTGAATTCTGGATGCCTTAGTTGTAGTGATGGACCATTTGGCAATTCAGTTGCCTGGAATAATAAATTGGAGAAATGTGTGACACAAAGTCTTAAGGAAACTTTATGGAAAAGGCAAAATTTCATGTGTTCATTGCTCCTTGGTGCATTTAATAAAGTGTGCCATATAAATTAATGTGGTTAAAAATTAATGTGGTCAAGAATGGATAGATAGACTAGGAGAAATTAAAAGAAAAGAGTAAGTATAGACAGGTGAGACTTCATAGATTTAGAAAAGCTCTGAGACAAGTAAGGAGAGACTTTGTTGCTCAAATATCTTCTACAAAGATGTCCAGCCTCCTGCAAAAGAACTGGTTGGAATATAGACTTAATAATAATCAAGCCTAGATTCTGGTGACCTCACTGGACAAAACTAAAGATTGAAGAGAGGCATAGACCAAGCCAGCAAGGAAGCAAAATAAGCTAATGTGTTATATTGAAAAAAAAATTGTATGGGTGGGGCTCTTTGGCATTTGGAGATGATAGGAAACAAATATATCTGAAGTTTATTAAATTTTTGAAGCAAAATATTTTGTCCATGAAGCACTGCTAATCTTGTCCATGACCCACAGCTAATCTGCAACCCCGGAAGAGATAGAGGCCCATCCACTTCAGACCCACAGCTGAGCTGCTCGGCCCATCCCACGTGGAAGCAACTCATGAAGCTGACCTTCCTGTAAGGGGCTTGGCCAGCCCCTGGCCAAGTCCAACATTGCTCCAAGGTTTGCTCTCATGTGCAGGAGAGAGACCATGCTGGCTGGACTCGGAGTGGAGTTTTTTGGGCCCTGCCCTCTCTTCCGCCTCCATGCCAATTGCCCTGGAAGAGAGAGATCCAACCATGCCTGACCCACAGCTCCCTTGGTGCACGGCCACAAAGTGACTGCGCCATATTCTTAGAGAATGCTGATTTTAGGATAAGGTCCTTCCCAAGATCTTTCACATTTATACATTGTATACAGTTCTAGACAGATTCTAACTGATACCAGTAAGCCTAGCAAGAAGCCAGAGCAAACAACACATCATGCAATCAGTCATTCTCAACATCTAGACTCCATAGTTCCTCAGAGCTCCATCCAGAGAAAACCTAATCTTTCTCCTTTAAGTGTCATCAGTAAATGCTCGAGATGAGAGCCTTCTACTGAGACTATACCACCTACATGGCAGAGCCTGGCAAGCTACCCGTGTTTTATTTACTTGTTATGCCAAAAACTAGTAACAATTATGGACCTCAGTTCTATTACCTGAAGAATGGTTTGGGGCTCTTCCTGTTCCTGGAGCAAGCAGATGCCCTTGGGTTACACTTGCTTGTGACAGGACTTATGGAGATGTTACTAGTGCCCACTCGAGCAAATCGATGCACAATGGGAAGACAGTGACAGTGATTAACTTTGTCTAAGAATGTTTTTTGACCATATTTAGCAAATTTGCTCTAACATAGCAATATAATTTTGATTATTCAGTAAAGGCTCAGGATAGTTGTTGCAAAAACCTGAAACAATGATGATCCCAAATCACATGTAACAACCCAGGAAAAAGCTTATGATTTTATCAATACCATTACTATTTATATGTTGCAATAATTGATACAATTAGTGCTGTCTAAGAGAGCAGGCATGGGGGTAGGGGTGGGTAAGATAGGAAGGTCTTTGGTGGTGGGGAGCCACACTGTTGATGGAATTGGTGTTGAATGATGAATGCTTGTAACAACTGTATTGTGAAAAACTTTTTTAAATCACAGTGTTCAAATAAAGGGGGAAAACTTTCAGGCCTTCAGGTATTGAAGGGGCATAAATTTCAATTATGTTAAATACCCAATATTATAGCATTTTTTGCAGAACTATTGGAAAATGAATATAGACATTTACTTTAGAAACATAAATTCAAAATTATTTAGGAATGTATCTCCACATCTATGAGTATAACATATTCAAAAATAGAAAGGAACACTCTAAGTTCATTCTGAACATAACCAAGCTTCTTGACAGAGACATTTTATTTGAATAGACTTCAATTGTTTAGCATCTTCTAAACTCCATGAATAATTTATGATTAATGAGTTTCAAAGATTATAGGAAACATTCCAAGTGTCTAGGTAACTAGAAAGTCAAAGGACCCTGAGGTGATGGTTTCATAGAGCTGAGATGATTCACGTATTCAACATCCTGTAACCATCCTTGAGTGTCAAGAGACTTTTCTTATAATGTTGCATATGCCATGATTTATCCTTGTTATGCTTTCTTAAAGTTAAAATTTTTACTAGTGAAGGCTACTGTGCCTTATGAGTTTGTATGGCAGTATGTATTGAAGACATGCACTTTGGTTAAGCATAGTTAAAATGGCAAATGTTAACTCAGTAAGACAACTCTGAAGAAGCTAATGAGAGTAAAACCACTTTTCTTGGAGACTAAGGGAAAGGCTTAGTTCTGGTTACAAATTGTGCCCCAGAAAAAATACACTGTGAGTTGGACTTCAAATTGAAGTACAGGATAGTAGGAATTTACAGAGAGAAAGATAGATCTGAAATCCTCCTACAGTCCACATTTAACAAATTATCCTCCATTTATTTCTTAAATGCAATCCTATAATTCAATACTTAACCAGAATTCTACCTTTTGAGCAAATGAAGTCAATAATAGAATGAGTAGTGGACATCATCACCATGGAAGTGAAAAGTTATTACATGGCTAGAAAGAAGTGAAATTCTTTTCATTGCCAAAGAATGGTGAAAGTCCCTGTATACCATCCCTGTTTAAATTTATGTTCAATCTTAGAACAAAGATAGCCCAGTATGAATTAATTCTATCCATGTTATTTCTTCCAGGTAAGTTGGTCAGCACAAGACTGATTGCAGAGAATAGGTATAAGTTCCTGATATCTTGGATAACATGGTGATTAGATACTAAAAATAAAATCTTCATGCCAAATGATTACCTTCTAATAAATGCTAATTAACATTTTATTTTCATTCCCTAAAAAAAAGATTTAAACTCTGTCTCTAATACATACAAATCAGACTCATAAAATATTTTATAAAAAGAAAGAAACCAGAATTACAAATATATGAAGGATGTTGAAGAAAATAATGATATTGAAGGGAACATGATGTATTGTAAAAATTATGATTTATATCAAAAGGAAAAAAAACTTCCCCTAACAAGGACAAGGCTTCTATAAAACACAATAGATTAAAATAACTGTGAATATTGAAACTAGGACAGTTTGTATTGAAGAAGGCAAAACAAAAGTTTTTGGATTTCTATACAGAAATTGTGTTCCTGTATTAAATGTACAAAAGACAAAGGAGGTGAATTGTAGGAAAGACAGAGTTTGAACATCAGAGAAAGTTGGAAAAAATTCAAACTCTTAGCTCCTGTTTGAAAGCTCGTAGACAACATGCTTCATCAAAATGAAGATGCAAACTAAGAAAGAAAAGTCTAGAAAGAAATCGTATTCAGCACTGTTGAACCATATGATCAAAAGTCATAGGTTTGATCTATTATTTCAGCACAGGAAAATCATAGATCAAAATCTCAGCAGTAGAGTGGGAGAACATTTATTTCAGATTAGAGAGTCTAGAAGAAATATGAAGTGGAGAGTAGGTAAAGAATAGAACTGTAAATTATATCATTCATTTGTTCACATAGCATATAGTGCTAAAAGTTGTATAAGATCTCTGCACAATTTTATTAACAGTCATAAACAGAAAATTTTAAAGTGGTAGATTTAATAAACCAAAGATATTTTAACCAAAAATTTTAGAAAAGGAAGGATAACCATGAGCATGCTGCTTTTTCTTGTTGTAGATAAATTTGGTCATATTACTATAAATCTTTTGTATATATTAATGAAAATAGCAACATAAATACATAAGTTATGGCCGAGTCCAACATTGTTCCAAGGGTTCACTCACATGTGTTGGGGAGGGGGCCACACTGCTGAACTTGGAGTGGGGATTTGGGCACCTCCGCCCTTTCCTCCACCTCCATGCCAGCTACCCCGGAAGAGAGACCCACATCAGACACACAGCTCCATCAGCAACCCTGGAAGAGATCCAGACCATCCACTCCAGACCCACAGCTGCACCGCTCGGCCTCATGTGGAAGCAACCCATGGAGCTGACCTTCCGGTAAGTGGCTCGGCCAGCTGCTGGCCGAGTCCAACATTGCTCCAAGGATTTGCTCACATGTGCAGGGGAGTGGCCACGCTGGCTGGACTTGGGCTCCTCCGCCCTTTCCTCCACCAACATGCCAGCTGCCCTAGAAGATAGAAGCACGCCAGACCCACAGCTCAGTCAGCGCTTGGCCACAGAGCTGCCGTGCAACAGACTTAGATAGTACTACGTCGGGCGCTCCGCCAGGGTCCCCGACAGTGCCGGGAAGCGAAGTTCCCTTCTACCTCCGAGGCCGGCGAGGAATGGATGAACACTCAGGAATCCGATGCAGTTTTAAAGGCTTTACTTATCACAGGTTCAGGCATACAAATCAGCAAAAGGAAAAACCCGATGCTTAGGATTCCAGGCTAGAACCCCAGCCACGTGTAGGCCAAGATGGCGACCACCACGTGTATAAGGCTTCCAAGGGGAATAAACGCTCACAAGGCGAGATCCCACAGGGAAGAAGACCGGGAGAGCGGGAACCGGCTATTTATACCCCATGCAACTCAGACCTTCCTCCCATTGTTATGGAAAGCAGGGAGGGTCCAATGCCCTTAGGTAATCCCTCCCTGCATCTCACCTAGGGCCTTTACAGTGCTAATGTTTTGAGCCGGGAATGCCTTTGAAATGTAGAGAAGCGGGTTTCTGAGATGGCATGTCACTGTACCAAAGATCAACACCAATGCCAGTTAAATATTTCTCCAAGCCTTCACAAGTCTCCTCTACTTCATTGTAGTTTTATATTTTATCAGGGAGCCATGCTTGTTTGTTTGGAAGCAAACAGCATTTCTCTCTGGTCTAATTACTTAGGTGTCCTACGTGGCCAGGCTAATATGCTGGTAAGATCTAGCTAGTCCCACGATGATTGTGATAGCATGGGAGAATATTTATACCAGCTAGTACAGCATACATGGTAGGATAAACTGCCACATTTAGACTACCCCCTTATCTATGGAGTGATTTGCGGGAGGCAATCCAGAGCAGATGCAGCGGCCCTTAGGAGTCCTGCAACAGTACTAGATTTTAGGATCAGGTCCTACACAGGATCTTTTACATTTATACACTGTATACAGTTCTAGGCAAGTTTTAGCTGATACCTATCATCCCAGTAAGCCTAGGAAGAAGCCAGGGCATCCGATACATCATGAGGTCAATCATTCTCAACATCTAGACTCCACAGTTCCTCTGAGATCTACCCAAGAGACAACCTGATCTTTCTCCTTTAAGTTTCATCAGTAAATGCTCGAGATGAGAGCCTTCTACTGAGAGTATACCACCTATACGGCAGAGTCTGGCAAGCTACCCATGATGTATTTGGTATACCAAAAACCAGTAACAATTAGGGACCTCATTCCCATGATATGAAAGGAATGGTTTGAGGCTCTTCCTGTCCCTGGAGCAAGCAGATGCCCTTGGGCTACACTTGCTTGTGACAGGACATATGAGATGTTACTGGTGCCCACTCGAGCAAATCGATGAACAATGAGATGACATGTGACAAGTAACAACTATATAAGTAGCATGGAGATTTAGATTAAATATAATTAGTGTTCTAATGTAGAGATGAGAAACTAAAACTGACATTGTGTATTAACTTGGCAGTCATTGTAGTTATATCCTATGTTCTTTCACAGTAAGTAGAAACTGACAGCTCTATTTTTCAGTAGCCCTCCATGTTCTTCATCCAGTGAATAGACTGTCATGATATTTGAAGGCAGAGGAAAAAATACCTGTATTGCAAGAAACATTGAAGATAGATTTTTGATAAGGTGAGGTGTCAATAACCCACCAATTGAGCTTTATGAGAACAACTTCATTAGATTCGGTAACTGTTATGCTGAGTTCTCTAACACCAGAGGCAAGTATTGAGACTTACTTGGTTTTGACTGAATGCACAGCTCACTCATTCACAGGCTGATGGTTCATTGTTTCCTTTCCAGACAGATTAATCACTTCGTTCACTAGCTTTTCTGACAGTAGCACAAACATTTAATTTTTTGCATAAAAATTATTAAAAAGATGTAGACTGGTTTCTGGTACCCTGTTTGGATATGATCTTAGTCATTGTAAAATTATATTTAAATAAGAAAATCAATGTGAGAAAGAATTGGTCAGGTTTAAGTACTGGAAAATTAAAAGGGGTTGCTTGATAACATTTTATATCCAGTGTAGTATATGGTTGTGTGTGTGGGTGTGTGTGCATGTGTGTGTATGTGTATGCATGTGTGTGTGTGTGATATGCAGGAACACTTCTATTGAAGCTTTTTAACAATGATGTGATAGGCCTAAAGAGAGAAGTACATGTTTGAACGACCATACAGACTTCTCTAGAGTGGAAATAAACAAGCAAAGAAACATAGAGACTAGCAAGTGAGATGCATGTTCAAAAGTGAACCTGGGCTTAAGCAAGTTACCAGTGTCATTTTAAATGCACACAGACAGTATCTGGGGTAGAGGACACAATTGGTACATAATGTAAATAAGCTTGTGATTTCTTGGTACCTTGATTTTGTTTTATTTATTTATTTATTTATTTATCTATCTATTTATTTATTTATTTATTTATTTATTTATTTATTTTTTGCTTTTTGGGTCACACCCGGCAATGCTCAGGGGTTTCTCCTGGCTCTGCACTCAGGACTCACTCCTGGCAGTGCTCGGGGACCATATGGAATGTCAGGGCCACGGGCAAGGCAAACGCCTTACCCGCTGAGCTATCTCTCCGGCCCCGGTACCTTGATTTTAGTGTCTTTACCTGTGTAGATGATGTGTAGATCCTACACACGTGGGTTTGGGTTTTAGGTAAGAAACCTAGGGCGAAGGAAAGGAACCAATGCTTTCATTCTTGGCAAACATGTTTTTATTCTACCTCTTTAGAATGAATATTAATTTCCAGGGGAAAATAACATCACTTGACTTGACAGTTGACATCCCATTATTCATCGATTTGCTCGAGTGGGCGCCAGTAACATTTCCATTTGATCCTATCATGTGCCAGTGTAGCCCAATGGCATCTGGTTGCTTCAGGAATACGAAGAGCCTCAAACCATTCATTCAGGGTCTTGACAAAGAAGTTTGACCATCTTGTAGGTGGGCGGCCACATGATCTTTTGACATCCCATGGGATTCAGTCAATAATGGCTCTAGTCCAGTGGTCATCTCCAAATTGCATTACATGTCCAGCCCATCTGATTTTCAATGCCTTGGCATTGACCCTCAGACCTGGCCCATGGGGCGACTAGATTACAGACACCTGGCGTCATCTTTTTTACCATCTTTACCGCCGCTGTGTTCGCTGTGCTCATCAAGGCCCACCAGTGGGATGACCGGGGCACAGGCCATGTGTCCTTCATTACGTGGAGCAGCTGAAGGGTATGTTCTGTTGTCAGGGCAGAGAGCGTCATCACACTCAGTGATGCAATGCTTAGCCCAGCAAGCTACTAAGAGTATACTGCCCACACGGCAGAGCCTGGCAAGCTGTCCGATGCATATTCAATATGCAAAACCAGTAATAAAAATGCCAAAATAAGATCATTGTCTTAAATTTTAATCTTCATATTAGGTCTTTATACACTCAGGTCTAAGTTTCCTGTGTCCCCACATAAATTTTTCTGAAAGTCTCCCACTGTCAGAATTGGTTATAAATTCTCTTCTGAGGCTTTCTTATGTTGCATTTTCTGGGGGGTAAATCTGTAGATTTAATGCTCGAGATGAGAGCTTTCTACTGATAGTATACCACCTACACGGCAAAGCCTGGCAAGCTACCCGTGTTTTATTTGTTATGTCAAAAACTAGTAACAATTATGGACCTCAATTCCATGACCTGAAATATGGTTTAAAGGATCCTCCTGTCCCTGGAGCAAGCAGATGCCCTTGAGCTACACTTGCTTGTGACAGGACATATGGAGATGTTACTGTTGCCTGCTCGAGCAAATTGATGAACAAAGGGAAGACAGTGTTACAGTGAAATCTGTAGACAGTTCAACTATATAGAAATGTAATATCTCATCTGTTCCTTAAAGGATATTATGGATCACTTGACTACTTAAATTATGGTAACATTACTATAAATAGTAATGTGTGATGAGACTGAAGAGAGATAATAATAATTTATGCATTATTTTTCAAAGATAAATGATTACTATTCTGGAGAAGACCTAGTTGGTAGTTAAGTAATTACAGTCACAAGAAGAGAAGAACTGCAGTAGGATGGACCAATAAATTATTTACTTATTTTAAATGATATTTGTCAAAAGTAAATTGAGGTCTTTAAAATTTATGAATTTTATTTTATTCAAGCATCTTCAGGCTCTTTGTGTTAGATAATTATGCAATATCCAACTGCTAATCTTCCAAAGGCTAATCAAAAGATTAATATTATTGGTTATATAATTTTCCTTGATATTTTTGCACTGCTTTTATTTTTGAGCTTTTGTTATGTGCATTAATGAAACCCCTTCTACCTAACTCTTGGATCACAAATATTAACAATTATTTTATACTGAAACTGATAGATTATGCTTCAGCTCATAAGGCGTTTAAAAGAAAAATAAATACTCAAGTAAAAATTAAAGCATCAGCAGCATTTAATAGGAGAAGGCAGGCTCATAGCACGTGTGGGGCTATTTGCATACAACTTTTGTTGCAGTGCCAAGAAATACATTTGATTTCTTTGCACTCTATGATGGTGGTATATTTTATTGTACCGACAGCAAAAGTAATTGGTTTGAACAAAAGTAATTGTGTGAGAAGTTCAACATGACTTTATTGTGCCATCTCTGTAGCCTTTGCATTTTTTTTTCATATCCAAATTTTAGAAAGCAGATCTATTCCTGGTGGTTGAAATAAAACGTCATGTTAGTAAGGGCAGCATGACAGAGCCAAGAAAACATGTGCTACTATATTCACTACTCTCAAAATATTTTGAAATAATATTTCACCCTTACCTTCAGTTTTTGCTCCTTTTCAAAGGTTCTGGAGCTCCATCTATTATGTTTTAAGATACCCCATTTATTATTTTTTTAGTGGAAAATGGATAATGCTAGATCCTGTACAATTGCCAGCCTTCACACAGCTACTTTTCTTGCAGTTCTTACAGGTTGTCTTTTTCTTGTGCACTTGTCTATGTTTAAGTCTCTAAAATGAACTGTCTAAAGGAAATCTAATGAGATTCCATGTAATACTTCAGAATTCAGAAATAAGCCAGTTATTTTATATGCCAGGGATGTTTTATAGATTCATTTTGATGGGGACTCTGGCTGAGACTCAGGGTTAGCTCCTGGGTCTGCATAAAGAAATAGCTCCTGGAGCTTTCTTTCAGGCTGGTGTGTTGCTTTCGCGTGCATGAGTCTGAGAAGGAGATCGTAGATTATTTGAAGGAGTGTGACTGTCTACTGCACATGTCCCTCCAATACCAAGGCACACACAGCACGAACATGGACTTAAGTTACTTTCTAAATGACTAAAAGGGGTAATTGATAAAACTGTCCAATAACTAGGAAGAAGGAGTGAGAACACTTAAGTAACATCTAAACATTAGACGGTCTTGGGCAATTTATGATGCTGGAACAGTAGCAAGGTCATTTCCCGTTAGAGACGATGTACAATATTAATTATACCTTTTTGAGAACCCCAAAGGCCCAGTGTCGGGATCAGCAGGGTCCCCAACAGTATTGGCTTTGGGGCCAACGACAGACCGTTCTGGATTGATGGATAAAGGATAAGACTCAGGATCCCGAATCTGAAGCTCTTTTTTTTTTTTTTTTTTTTTTTTTTTTACTGTCTCTTCACTCTCTCCTCACTGTGCCTCACTCCAGGAACTGCTCTCCAGGGATCTCTCCCTCTCAACAAGTTCCCCAGCAGGCCCAAAATTCTCTCCTGGGCTATTTATAGACACTCTGACAGACTCAGAATCCTGGTCTTTTAACTGTTTTCAACAGTTTTCTTAACTGTCACCTATAATACAAGACCCAGGGGGTTATCAACACTGTAAGTACTCTTTTAGTTAAATAACACGTTGGTGCGGGGAGTGGGAGCTTTCAAGCAGTGCTGAAAAGATATTCCAGCAATAGAAGCCTGTGATTCTATACTAAGGTCCCAGGTTAAGGAGTTGCTAGGGCTAAGCAGGTCACCCTCCAGAGCTATACCCAGTGACGCTATTGGTACGTGGGGGCGTGGGGCGGGCCTTAAAGTCTTAGCATGCCGCTGAGCAGATATTCTCCTAGGAACCTGAGCAGATGTTTAAGTTAAATTATGCACAACCTACCCATGTGTGAGAACCTTATTTCACCTTGGTTATCTTCATTTCTTTCAGATATTTGCTGTTATTTCATTTTTAGGGGTGACTTTTCTTTTTTTTTTTTGTGCCATTTCTGATGGTGTTCAGTGTTTGTTTCCTGTAGTGCCCAGGCGACAGGGAGGCTGGGGATCAAACCTTGGCTTCCAGCATAGTAAGTATTTGCAGACATTAGCCCTACTCCTATCTCTCTGCTCTTCAGTAAATTTTCCTTTGATTTCAGAAGAGCAACCAATATGAGAGTTACCTTCTTCAGGCATATTTTTAAATGTAAATTCGTTGCTGAGTATATAGTTATGCTGCTTGACATCCTAAGAGCTTGTTAATCTTGGATAACAAACTTAATTTCTTTCTATACAAAATTGTTTGTTAGGAATACGTGTCAAAAACCTTAGGCTCACTGATTAATGGCTCCATTTCTCCTGCTCCTCAACCCCTGCCGCCACCACTCCGCTATCGGAGTCTCTGTATTGTTTTTAAATATATGACGTATAAGTGTAATCTTTAATTGTTTGTCCTTCAATGATTGGCTTATTTCATTCAGCATAATGTACTTGAGCTCACTGTATGGTTGCATATTGAATATTTTATTTCTTAAGTATGTATGTAGCTCATTTTTGTTCACTCATCTGTCTGTGAACAGGTAGTTCAACAGTGTGACTATTGGAATAATAGTGTAATGAACTAGGAGGTACTATTTTTTAAAATACTAATATAAGTCTTTCGGACATTTATCTAGCAGCAATATTGTTGCATTTTTCAGGGCTCACCATACAGGTTTTTCATAGTTGAAAATACCTTTTTTTTTATAAGAATTGCAGTTTCTGCACATCATACTTGCTATTTATGAACATTCACATGTATCTCTCTCTAGATAAAAATAAATGGATAGTTATCATCCTGGCAGTATGAGTTAATATGTGATTCTGGTTTTCACTTGAATTTCTATACTGGTAAGAGAAAATAAACCACTTTTAATGAGCCTGTTAGCAATTAGTGTATTTTCTTTGGCTAAATGTTCATTCAATCTAGTGCCATGTATTAATCTTAATTAAAGCTCTAAGTCAATCTCCTTCCCGTGTTCTCCCAAGGTACCTCTGGCTTACTTGAATATTTACTCTGTTATCTCTAGAGCAAAAAGAATTGTAAATCCTTTTTGGGACATATGGGATATTGTCAGTTTCAATATCCAAATTAAATTTTGAATGTGTGCAATATGTATTTACAGAATAAACCACAAAATATGACATACATACATCTTCCTACTTGACTTAAGTATTGCTCAGAAATTTTCAAGATAAGATTCTAATTAATTAGAAAACTGTTGACCTCTAGAAATCTTTGGAAAGGTCCTTATCTTGGTTTGCTCATATGGACAAATTGTCTAATCATGACCACAGTTTATACACCTGAACAAAGGATTTAGATTGCAGGGCAAAAATCAGCTCAGTGAAATTGCTCTCAAGATGGGCCTTGCTAGCCTTCATTAATTATAAAGCATATAATAAATTCTGATATAAATTCTCAACAATTTTTCTTGTCTTGAAAGATCCTGTGGAGTTTAGGGAATAAAACTTATGACTTCCTTACCCTTTATCTTGCCTTCTGATACTCTTAAGAATTTGTAAAGGTGCGATTTTCCATTTCTGTAATAAGTTTAAAAGACTCAGTTTTGAATGATCAGCAGTCAACAGGGAATTTTTTTTGTTTACCTGTTTTCTTTGGACCACACCCTGTGGTGCTCAGGGCTTACTCCTAGCTCTTAACTGGGGTCATTCCTGGCAAGCCCTGGGAGACATTATAGGGTGTGGGAGATCAAAACTGGTTAGCTATGTGCAAGGCAAACACCTGATCCACTGTACTATTGTTCTGGACCCCTTTTAAATTATTTTTGAGTGGAAAATGTGCTCATTGTGGCTTATTTAGAATTTACACATTATATACCTTTAGGTCTCTTGATCACTTGATCACTTGACATCCCGTTATTCATCGATTTGCTTGAGTGGGCGCCAGCAACATTTCCATTTGACTCTATATGTGCCAGTGTAGTCCAAGGCATCTGCTTGCTTCAGGAATATGAAGAGCCTCAAACCATTCGTTCAGGGTCTGACGTAGAAGTCTGACCATCTTGTAGGTGGGCGGCCACATGATCTTTTGACATCCTGTGGGATCCAGTCAGTAACAGCTTTAGTCCACTGGTCATCTCCAAATCGCATTACATGTCCAGCCCATCTGTATTTTGATGCCTTGGCAAATGAGACAGCATCCCTGACTCTGCATTGTCAATGGAGGTCAGGACTTCGGGTTCCTTCTCTCACTTGAGTGAGGCATGATATTCCAAGCATCACTTGATCACTTCACTTGATCACTTGAATCCCGTTATTCATCGATTTGCTCAAGCGGGTGCCAGTAACATTTCCATTGGACCCTATCACGTGCCAATGTAGCCCAATGGCATCTGGTTGATTCAGGAATTCCAAGCATAGCTCTTTCAATTCCTCTTTGGGAGACCTGAATAGTGTTCTCATCCTGCTTTCGTAGGGCCCGGGTCTCTGAGAAATATGTTAATGCAGGGAGATACCTTTAGATATACCTGAAAATTTCCCTGACTTATTTTTGTTTAACACAGTTTATAAGACACTACTGTTTTTCTATGATGCAGTCATCTTTAATATTGAGCTCATTGTTTTCTTCTAGTGTTTCTTTTTTGAATACATTTTTGCCTGAAATACATTTTTGTATTTTTTGCCTCTCCCCTCTCTTCAGAGCTCCACCCAACAGAAGAGATGATCACAGTAATGCTCAAGATTAGAGGTGTCTACAGAGTATCCCACCCACATGGCAGAGCCAGGCAAGCTACCTGTGTCGTATTTGATATGCCTAATACCAGTAACAATTATAGACCTCATTCCCATCACCTGATGGAATGGTTTGAGGCTCTTTATGTTCTTGGATCAAGCATATGCCCTTGGGCTCTACTAGCATGCAACAGGATGCATGGAGATGTTACTGATGCCCGCTCAAGCACATCAATGATCTACAGGAAGACAAGTGATACAAGTGATACATTTTTGCCTATTTCAGATCATCAAATGCTGAATTTCATATATATTCAGAAACGATAAACTATAAACTATAGTTTATATACTAGTATATAAATTAGTTAAGATCAAGAGTGTTTACTGTATGTGACAAATATTTACATGTACATATATTTACATGTAAATATTCACATAAATATTTACATTTTCAATATTAAAATATAATTTTTAATAATGTTTTCATTTATTATTTCTACTTTAAATCAGAATTCTTAACTTTTATTACCCAATTCATAAGGTACAGTACCTTATTAATAACATTCCTGTATATGTTTTCCTAAACCACAAGTGAGTGCCAATTTGTATAAATTAAATATTGGCAATAATCTGGTTATGTTATACATCTGTGTGCTGTGGGTGTTAAATATCCTGACTCCATAGAACATTGTGTTTGAAATTCCCTACCCCAAGATTTTATCTCATTTCTTTGACTCTAGTAAAACAATCACAATAAGTATAACGTTTATCTGAATTCTGAGACTCATTATCAAGATTATTAAATCTGAGAAGGTAGTGAGAACTTTCAAATTTTTATTCAGCTGGTCAGAGGCAACAGTGTTCCACAAGGCTAGGCTTGTGGGAGATTATTCCCTTAATCTGTGTAATTTGACCTAAATCTAAGTAGTGTGGAAGATATTACCCTGCATTGGGATAAATACTGAATAATTAATGTAATGATCTGCCCTTTGAGGTCCCATCACCCTTTGTAGACTGTATCTGGCTGCTATCCAATTTGGTCAAGTGATCCAGAATTTCCTAAAAGTTATAAGGCTCTACAGACTCTGCTTAACACGTCTAAGCTTATCTGTTGTGTTTACTGGCATGCTATTGTTCCATCAGTTGAAAATAACTGCATACAGAAGAGTTTACTAATTGCCCTCTAAGTTTCCAGGGTGGATTTTGTGACATGCCACCAGGACTCCTTTATAGAACTATGAGATTTCGTCCTTCGCTTTCTCTGGATGCTGCAAAACGGCTCCTCAGATGACATCCTTCTAAGAAAATTATCCCATGTGATGGAATAAGTTTATTTGCCTATGATCACATGCCCACCTAAAAGACAACCTACATTCAATGATGATATATGCATAAATATAAATCTAACCCATATAATCCAGAGGGCAATTTTAAAGGTATATACTATTTAATGTATCTTTATAAATCTGTGTAAGGGTTTTGTTTGGACTATACCATAATTAAACTTCATTCTTCTTATTCTTTTTGAAGTTGTATAGTGTTCAATGATTTGAAAAAAATAAGTCAAGGGTGATTAGGTCACACTTGTCAGTGCTTAGAGGCTATTTTTCTCCTTGTGATTATGAGTGACCTCAGGAAGTGCTGGGGAGGGGATGGAATTTGTGTAAGCTGGGATTGAATTGCAGTCAGTTGCATGCATAGTAAGCGCCTTATCCCCTGTGCTGTCTTTCTAGCCCTTGATATAAATAAAATTTTTGGATGATGGTATTCTCAGGTTCTGTTGCAGGATTCCCAACCTGCAAATTTTAGTGCTAAGATAGGTCAAAGAAATTAGTGATACACACGATATTAACTATTTCTTGAATAATCAAAACTGAAATTTTAGAAAATGGACAACAGTTAACAATTCCATTTGGTTTACACCTGGACCTAATGTGGAATATTGCCAAAAATCCAACCCAAGAGACTAGGGTCAATACCATCTGCAGACATGTGCTCTAGTTGCTAATTTGAGGCTTAAGATAAGCCCTCAAAAGATATATGATAGCAGTGACTCCATGTACTTGGAAGCCAACTGGTTTAAAGCCACTTAAAAGATATTTTGTTGGCCTCCAAGCAAGGAAATGCAGCAGCACAACCAAGTTCCAGTTGCCTAGAATGTGATGAAATGTTTTCCTGATGCTAAGCTCCAAGTGACAGATGCAAATTCTCAGAAGTTAGGCTAAAAGGGAATTATAAAAACCTGGACGCCTGTTGAAGAAAACACACAGTGATATGACAGGGCATTTTATGAGAAATATAGATTCAGCTGGTGTTGTTTACGGATCAGGAAAAAATGTAGTTTTGTGCTAAATCCAATCTGTGATGTTCCAATGAGAACATGTGGCATTCAGTAATCCACTATCAAAGCTGATTTCCCCACTCTTAAAAAAGAATGATATAAAAGAAGAGGGATTAGAGTCTCAATTTATTTTCTTCTTCCTAATGCTATCTTTCGGGGATTAAGGATGACTGATGCTGGTACACTGAAACAACCGGTTTAGATCAAGGATTTCTTGAGAGAGTGACAGAGAGAGGAGAAAATGACATGTACATCTGGCCATGTACATAAACACTGGAAACACACCGGTGGAATTGCATTGGCATTAAAAATGCTCATTCGATCAATTTTATTTATCATTGTATCATGAAGAAATGAGGAGTACTATAGTAAATGGCATATTAGGGAATTAGGAATTAATATTAGGAATTATTAATTGGCATTTTCATGAGTATTGTTCATTAGAAATGGCTAAAAATTTCTTTGAAAAAAAAAGACATTGTAAAATTCCCACTCTTCGTAGCTGCTACAATGAACAGAATACTGAAACTGTGGTATTGCCAGAGACTGATTCACTCTGGTAGGGATGTCAACACATAGGGACCCGATGTGAACTTCTTAACTAAAGAAAATGAGCAGTGCCAAACTCTTGTATTTTTAGAGCCCAGCAGTATCTGGAAAATATAGGTGATGCTTCATGAATGCTGGTTAAATTGAATTACATAATTCACTTATATAAGTGAAGGTTATATAGATCACAGATCTGAAATTGCTCCAGAAATAAAAATAAATTACAGTGCAATATTTTATAATACATAATTTTTTGTGAATGTTTTAAAAAGACAATTGACATTAGATATTCAATTTTACTTCCAAGGCAGAATATATTTGTTTTTATTCATAACTGTTTGTGCCTTTGTATTCATATCCACTGCAAAATATGTTCTCTTAAGCCAAAGGAATACACATTTGCCACATGAAGAAATAAGTTATTGGCAACAAAACCAAGGTCTCTTGTGACCTTGATTCCATTTTTTTCAGAATTCTTTCTTTTTTAAATTTTTTTATTATACCACCGTGAAACACACAATTACAAAGGTGTTCATAATTGGTTCTTGGTAATACAGTATTCCAGCACCCATCCCTCCACCAGTGCCCCATTTCCACCACCAATGTACCCCTCCCCCTCCCATCCCCCCACCCGCCTTAATAGCAGGTATCCCAGTTTCCTCTCTTTCTCTCTCTATCTCTCTCTCTGTCTCTGCATCTCTCTCCCTCTTATTTTACACATTATGGCTAGCCCTGCAGATATTTAGAGTTTATCACTTAAGTCTCTTTGTGTATATTCAGTGCTGAGTTTTAATCTGCCATTACCTTTTCCCATATTTATTAAAACGCTGGTATCTATATCCTATTAATGAATGCAGTCATTCTATATCTGTCCTTTTCCTTCTGACTAATTTCACTCAGCATGATAGACTCCATGTCCATCCATTTGCAGGTAAATTTCATAATTTCATCCTTTCTGACAGCCGCATAGTATTCCATAGTGTAGATGAACCACAGTTTCTTTAGCCAGTCCTCTGTTCTCGGGCATTTAGGTTGTTTCCAGATTCTAGCTATAGTGAATAGCGCAGAGATGAATAAAGAAGTACAGATAGTGTTTCTGCTATGTGTTTTTCGGTCCCTAGGGTATATTCCCAGGAGTGCTATTGCTGGATCAAATGGGAGCTCAATATCTAGCTTTCGGAGGAATGCCCATATTGTTTTCCAAAAGGGCTGGACCAGTCGGCACTCCCACCAGCAGCGGATGAGAGTCCCTTTTTTCCCCACATCCACGCCAGCACTGGTTGTTCTTGCTGTTTTGGATGTGTGCCAGTCTCTGTGGGGTGAGATGGTACCTCATTGTTGTTTTGATTTGCATCTCCCTGATGATTAAAGATGAAGAGCACTTTTTCATATGCCTTTTGGCCATTCGAATTTCTTCTTTTTGGAAGCTTCTGTTCATTTCTTCTCCCCCCATTTTTTGATGGGGTTGGCTGTTTTTTCTTGTGGAGTGCTACCAGTGCCTGATATATCCTGGATATTAACCCCTTGTCAGATGGGTATTGGGTGAATATCCTTTCCCACTCTGTGGATTGTCTTTGTATCTTGGTCACCGTTTCTTTTGAGGTGCAGAAGCTTTTCAATTTTATATAATCCCATTTGTTTACTTGATTCCATATTGATAAATCCTTTCAATAAGTCATTTTGATATGATTTAAAAATTCTCCTCTATATTATTTAGTTTGTTAAATTGATTGCTGGATGATTCAGTTTCGGGGGAATATGATCTCATTTGAAGAATTGGGCATTGTTTTCTTTCTATCAGATCATGAGAATTAGATAATCAATCATGTTTCCATTTTTATCTTGCTAGGATGCCAAGAACTAAATTTAATGCTCAATTAATGTAACTACTTAGGCAAAAGTTGATATATATTATTTGATAAGTTTTTATTTTCCCTTTCTAGCCTAAACCTTTAAGAATGAGGCTGAGAGAAGAAATACATATGTTTTAGTATGCAGGTAGATAGCCAACCTGCACACTAGATATTTTTCACTATAGATATTAATCAAATAACATAAAAAATTAGATTTTTACAAACCTTGTTGTCAAAACAGTTCCTCATTTATGTTATATGCAAGATTAAAATAATCTGTAGATTATATAGCTGTAAGTATTCTCTCATAGATCATGTATATATATGTAACTATAATTATTTATTATCTATAAGGGGTAAGAGAAAAGTAAAAGAGGCATGCAACATTAAATTACATTTTAACCCATAGGAATTTCTTTTTGTATGTTATTTTCACTAGCAATAATTCTGGGAACTCTAAACTCCTGAGTCCTTTGCTGAAATCTTGGAGCAATATGTACAGCAATAAGACATAGTCCTCAGGCTTTTATATTTGATATGGGTAATACAACATATTGCTATGTTCAGATGCTGGATTCCACTCTACTAGAACTCAATTAATGCTCCAGCACCACCTGTTTATTGCAACTCAGGAAATAGTGAGCAACACACATCTAATATATTACTTATTTGTATTTCGCTGTCTAGTTAAGATAGTTTTTAAGTATTCTGTCTCCAAGTATGGATATTTTACACATGAGATTTTTAAGTTTCTAGATGACACTCTCTCTATTTGATAAATTTATTATGGAAATACTACCCCTAAGTGCAAAAAGATCAAATGATGAAGTATATTTAATTTAAATAAAAAAAGAAAGTGACAGATGTGATTAGGTTTAAAATGTATTTAATGCTCCATATATAAGAAAAACATTAAAGATTATCAAGGACAAATCAAGCATGATGCACCGATAAAAATGCAAGGCGTAAAGGAAGAGAGGCAAGTCTAAGAGGTACCATCTGACTTTTGGTTTGCAGGACCCTTTTCCAAAATTGTGCTGTATTTATCAGTACCTGAGCCAGATTTAAATCCGGCTCAGGTATGCCAGTCCAGAGACTCCAGGCATGGGGCAGAACTACTACTGGCTCTCCCCGTGACCAGCCGCTCACGAGGCGCCTGGGAGGGATGGTGGGTTCTAGCCCTGGCCCACCACCCCAGCAGAGCCTTGCAACAAGCCAGACGACACCCGACTCCATGGGGGCCTCCATTTTCCACATCCGGACTTCTCTCTCATCAGACCTCCACCCAGCAGACCAGCCTATCAGCGCCCGGCTCATCGAGTTTTACCCTGCAGCAGTCTTTCTTAAATCTGGCTCAGGTATGCTGGTCCAGAGACTCGCAGACATGGGGCAGAGCTGCTACTGGCTCTCCCTGTGACCAGCCACTCACGAGGCACCCGGGAGGGATGGTGGGTTCTAGCCCTGGCCCACCACCCCAGCAGAACCTCGCAACAAGCCAGACGACCCCCCAATCCATGAGGGCCTCCATTTTCCACATCCGACTTCTCTCTCGTCAGACCTCCACCCAGCAGACCAGCCTATCATCGCCCGGCTTGCTCGGCCGCTTGCAGCCGCGTGGTTCATCAATAAATGCTGGACTTAGAGATGCCTACAAGAATATGCTACCTGCACAGCAGAGCCTGGCAAGCTACCCGTGTTGTATTTGATATGCCAAATACCAGTAACAATTATAGACCTCATTCCGGAATGGATTGAGGCTCTTTATGTTCCCGGAGCAAGCAGATGCCTTGGGCTCTACTAACATGAGACAGGACATATGGAGATGTTACTGGGGCCCGCTCAAGCAAATCGATGATGAACGGGAAGACAGTGATACAGTGATTTATCAGTAAAGCTGTGAATAGAAACCAGACATACATAATGGGTCATTCGTGGGTGCTCCTTATCCAAGAAAATGATAAAACCAAGTTGTATCACTTGTCTTCCCATTGCTCATCAATTTGCTCGAGCGGGCACCAGTAACATCTCCATACGTCCTGTCACATGCTAGTGCAGCCCAATGGCACCTGCTTGCTCCAGGAACATAAAAAGCCTCAAACCATTCCTTCAGGTCATGGGATGGAGCTCTATAATTGTTATTGTTTTTTGGCATATCAAATACGACACAGGTAGCTTTCCAGGCTCTGCCGTGGTGGGTATATGTTCAAGATATTCTAAATCCTAAATCAAATATGACTTCCTTTCTTCTTTTGTTTATTTTTTTTTTGCTTGGGAACTACCCAGAGCAGCAAGCGGTGGGGGTGGGAGGCAAGGAGTACCCCAGCTGGGTGCTCATGGGTCTCTTCTGGCATAGCAGAAATTGAACCCAGGGCTCCAGCATGCAAAGCGTGTGTGCTACCCCTCTGGAACTCTCTCCCTGGACCCCAAAATATAATCTTAAAATTAAAATTATTATAAAGTCCTTCACTCAAGCCTGGAGAGATATTACAGTCTCTTGCCAAGGACCTGGGTTTGATCCCTGCCATCCCTATCGCCCCCAAGCACTGCCAGGAGTAATTCCTGAGCAAAGAACCAGGAGTAAGTCCTGAATATCACAGGTGTAGCCTCAAAGCTTAAAAATAAAGTCCTCAGTTTAGTGAAAATTGAAGTCCTGGTGTTGGGAAATGTTCATGTGTCTGGGGTCCAGCTGGGAAGCCAAAATATGGTTTTTTTTCCTATTCTTGGACTGTATATCAGAATCTGTGATAATAAAGCCTTTTAAAACTGTGCCAGACTCCTCAGTTTTCATCCATACCCCATCGGCTTCTGAGGTAGAAGGGAACTCACTTCCTGGTATTGTTGGGGACCCCACTGGCTCCCGGACAGGGATGCGGTCAAAAATTGGAAATGATAAGTCAATCTCTTGTGTAAGGCCACCATTAGAGAAAGATATTGATGTGAGTAGGAAGTGATTTGAATCCTTTCCTTGTGGTTTAGCCAATCTGAAGACTAAGTTTTTGGGCTACACCTGGATTACTACTTTTAGTTTCTTCAGTTTTAGTTTTAGCTAAAAACTATTTTTAGTGTTAGATAATCTGAGGACTTCATTTTTTTCAACTGTCACTGTCTTCCCATTGTTTATCAATTTGCTTGAGTGGGCGCCAGTAGCATCCCAATTTTTGTGGAATGAGGTCCATTATTGTTACTGTTTTTGGCATATCGAATACACCATGGGTAGCTTACTAGACTCTGCCATGGGTTCATCCCAGTCTTTTTCTATGTCAGACCATCAACCATCCAGGGGCCAACAGGGCAGAGCCCTGGGTGTGTAGACAAGCCTGTCTCCTGTCTGCCACCTGCCGATGCAGCTGGGCACCACAGCCACACCTGCAATCTCGAGGGTCAGGATTTAATTTAAAATTTCATTCTATCACCTTGAGATAGATAATTACAAAGCTTTTCATGATTGGGTTTTTTCAGTCATGTGGTGTTCTAACACCCATCTCTCCACTAGAACCAAGTTTATTAAAGTTTTTCAAATATACGCTAAGAAAAATTCCCTAAGAGAAAATGGTTTCACTAGAAATATGACGGGGCAATATATGGCAATCAATAGAAGCATAATTTATTGGAATAAAGACAGATCTTCACACCAATGAAATAGAGTTGCATATCTTGACACAGACCCTCAAATATATGGCCACTTAATCTTTGATAAGGAAGCAAGAAATGTGAAGTGAAGCAAGGAAAGCCTCTTCAACAAGTGATGCTCATGAAACTGGACAATTGCATGCAACAATGAAATGAACTTTGACCTCTCTCTAATGCCAGACACAAAAAGTCAAATCAAAATGGATTAAAGACCTCAATATCAGACTTCAATGCATAAGGTACATGGAAGAAAACACTGGCAAAATCCTCCAGGTCATTGACATTAAAGGTATCTTCTAAGATGAAACATCACTGACCAAGCAAGTGGAAGCAAAGATAAACAAATGGGGACTACATTAAATTAAGAAGCTTCTGCACCTCAAAGGAAACAATGACCAGGGATAAGACACAACCCATGGAATGGGAAAGAATATTCACCCAGTGCCTATCTGATAAGGGGTAAATATATTAAGGGGTAAGATATATTAAGGCGCTGGTAGAACTTTACAAAGATGATCATTCTGTGTAAGCATTGTGGACTGAAAGGTAAAGGAACAAACATGATAACCTCTCACTATCTGTATGGCAAACCGTAATGCCAAAAAGGAGGAAGGAAGAGTGAGAGAGAGAGAGGTAGAGAGAGATAAGAAGAGATAGATAGATAGATAGATAGATAGATAGATAGATAGATAGATAGATAGATAGATAGATAGATAGATAGATAGATAGATAGATAGATAGATAGATAGATAGATAGATAGATAGATAGATAGATAGATAGATAGATAGATAGATAGGATAGGATAGATAGATAGATAGATAGATAGATAGGATAGATAGGATAGATAGATAGATAGATAGATAGATAGATAGATAGATAGATAGATAGATAGATAGATAGGTAGGTAGGTAGGTAGGTAGGTAGGTAGGTAGGTAGGTAGATAGATAGATAGATAGATAGATAGATAGATAGATAGATAGATAGATAGATAGATAGATAGATAGATAGATAGATAGATAGATAGATAGATAGATAGATAGATAGATAGATAGATAGATAGATAGATAGGTAGGTAGGTAGGTAGAAAGATAGATAGATATAGATAGATAGATAGATAGATAGATAGATAGATAGATAGATAGATAGATAGATAGATAGATAGATAGATAGATAGATAGATAGATAGACAGAGAGAGGAGTGAGAGAGGAGAGAGAGGAAAACTGTGGAGCTGTGCTTGCCACAGAGGCAACCTGGGAGTAAGGGGAGGAAAATTGCGATCATTGGTGATGGGAACTGTACACTGTGAAAGGATGGGTACTGGACCACTGCATGACCAACACCTGAGCTTTGTAATTGTGTATTCAGAGTGACATAATTTAACAAAATAATAATGGTATCATATTGTCTTTCACCTCTAAGGACATTGGCTTGAATTTCCTCCTGGGAGTGAATGGAGCAATGGGGCTTAGGTCATGGTTTTATCTGGTTCCCTGAGACAGTGCCTTATGGGTTGAAGTGTGTAGGTGAGCAGATCAATAGAGCAAAGCAACAAAACAAACAAAAAGAAGTGATCAAGATTAATGGGGAGTTAATTGGCTCCATCTTGTCGTGGTTCTCCCCAGGCCCAACAATCACAGGCGACTATAGGAATGCATCACACACAACTAAACAATGTAGCACGCAGGATTGTTTTGTAGTTTTGTAGTTTCCCCTTTGTTACCCTCTGCAGCCAGCATACTCCCCACAGCAGTACAGGCACAGAAGGTCCAACTATCTGAAGGAATCCCGAATATGTTTCCAGGTTAGATCTGGCTTGTTCAAAAGAGGCCCTTTTTAAAGGGATTTAAAGAAATTTTATTAGTACTGGTGACCTTTGTTCCAAGCAAAGTTAGCTCCAAGAGCTGCAGAGGAATTGTTCCCTTTCGGACTGTAGTGTCTTGGTAGACGCACTGAGTCTTTGCTGCAGCCAATCATGAGGTTCCAACTGGTCTTTTAGTGGCTGGAGATGTGGAATCTCTGCTTATGTGCACCGCCCCTCCCCCTGCCATCTGGCTATCCTTCTCTACTGCAGTGGGCAAGGTTTCCTTCAAGTCCTTTCTGCTGTTGTGATGTTTTTTCTTGTCTCTGCATCTCTGTGTTCCTCCTGCCTGAGCACCAGTTGCTCTGTTACTCCATTCACTGATGAGGGAGCCCTTCCTTTTTGAAAACTCATCAAACCCCAACTTGACAGCTTCCTTTTCCACTTCCTGCTTCATGAGTATTTATTTTCTTTTTTTCTTTCTTTTTTTTTTTTTTTTTTTTTGCTTTTTTGGGTCACACCCGGCAATGCTCAGGGGTTACTCCTGGCTCTGCACTCAGGAATTACTCCTGGAGGTGCTCGGGGGACCATATGGGATGCCGGGGATCAAACCCGGGCCAGCATGGGCCAGCCGTGTGCAAGGCAAACGCCCTACCCGCTGGGCTATCGCTCCTGCCCCAAGGGTATTTCTTGATGCTGCGGTCTACTTGGTCAAAGTATGGCTTCTACCTTTCCATGAGCTTCTTGCAGCACACACACACACACACACACACACACACACACACACACACACCATCCTCATCCTCAATACGACAGGCTATGCAAACATGGGGAGCTGTTTTTGTTTTTTAGTGAAATCACTGGATTTTAAGAGCCAGATTTTCCAGAAATCTCTTTTCCTCATCTAAATATGGGCTTTAGAGACTCAGGCCTCGGAACTGTGGTCAGCAGGAAGGAGACTTCTTGACATTTGCCCTGAGATTTCTGAGTTGCTGGTTTCCAATGTCTTTTACTGTGGGCCTCCCTGCTCATGCACAGGAACTACAACCTCTTTCCTGGCCAGAAAAGAAATACAAAAAAGGTTTTCTCTAGTAGTGCACTGGACAGACTGAGGAAGGTTGTGGACTATAGGTGATGCATTATGATGAGAAAAGTGCACCCACAACTGCTTTCCATCACTTGATCACTTGACATCCCATTATTCATCGATTTGCTCCAGTGGGCACCGGTAACATTTCCATTTGTCCCTATCACGTGCCAGTATAGCCGAATGGCATCTGCTTGCTCCAGGAATATGAAGATCCTCAAACCGTTTGTTCAGTGTCTTGATGAGGAAGTCTGACCATCTTGTGATGGGAGGCCATGTGATCTTTTGATGTCCCGTGGGATCCAGTCAGTAATGACTCTAGTCCAGGGGTCATCTCCAAGAGGCATATCAGCTCCATTGGTCAATGTCCAGTAGCATTTGTGTTTCCCAGAAGATAAAGACAAAACACTTACTCTTCAGACTGAGGACTTGACCTTCCTTCCTATGTTATCAATAGTTGCTCCAACATGCTCCTCAGTGACCTCAGTAGTACTATTCTCCATGAATAATTGCTGCATTGGGTGAAGGCCTCTCCTAGAATTTCCTAAAATTCTCCAAATCTCCAATCAAGTTTCCATTTGACTTCAGATGGTTTGTCCATTTGCAGATGGTTCTTTGCAGGTTTTGCCAGTGCTGCTGCTGGTAAAGCATCCTTGAGGTATGGTTTTGCTTACCCAAGTTAAAGTCCTTATTGCTCTCTCAAAGCCCTTATTACCTCACAACTCTCCCCTTGCATTCTCTCAGAATAATGATGACATCTCATACCACTTCCATCATTGGGAAAAACTCACTTCCCAATATTTTTTTTCTGTAGGGAACAGACTCAGTAGTGCCAGGGTAAAAGGTATAGTTCACAGAGGCCTTGAAGAGTTGGTGCTTGAGGTGCTCAGGGATTTTCAAGGAAGAATGAAAAGTAAGGGATCAAAATCAGGACTGTTATAGGCTTGGCACCCCCAAAATTCTCCACAAAACCAGAATTTTATCTCAAATCAGGATATCTTTATTAGCTGCACAGTGACTCTTCTCTCAAACACAGCCTGGATGGAAAGGCAGCCCTGAGTGTATAAAGCAAGGGTCTTTATCTTCAAACGGCCAAATCACATCTTGGAATTTCACTAAGTAAGAAAGTTTATGGAAGTCAAAAAGAGGCTAGCTAAACAATCCATTGATTAACACAGTAACCAAAAATGAAATTAGTGAAACAGAAACTTTAGATCAATATTTCTGTTTTACTATTTCATTTTTGGTTATTGTGTTAATCAATGGATTGTTTAATTTGGTTACTGTGTTAATCATTTGGTAACTGTGTTAATCAATGGATTGTTTCCAAGCATCGAAAATCATATGGGCTGGACATGTAATGCGATTTGGAGACAACTGCTAGACTAGAGCCTTTACCGACTGGATCCCACGGGATGTCAAAAGATCACGTGGCCATCCACCTACTAGATGGTCAGACTTCCTTGTCAAGACCCTGAAGGAACGGTTTGAGGCTCTTCATATTCCTGAATCAACCAGATGCCATTGGGCTACATTGGCACGTGATAGGGTCCAATGGAAATGTTACTGGTGCTCATTCGAGCAAATTGATGAATAACGGATTTAAGTGATCAAGTGATCAAGTGATCAAAACAGAAACTAAAACTAAGAATTAAGCAGAGTGAAGTAGTAAATGAAATTAAGTAGTAAACAAGAGTCAAGTAGTTAAACAAAAAGTTAAGAGGTTAAATGACAAATTAAGTAGTAGTTAAACAAAGGCTAAAGTAGTTTAAGGATCAATAGAGCAAAATAATCAATAGAGTCAAACAATTGATCAAGTAGTTAAACAATGACTGATGCATGGGGAAATGAATGGTTAGCTACACTGTTACTGATCCACCTGTGCCCTGTCTTATTTTTCCTGCCAAGTGAGTATCAACTTTCCAGATGCTGAAGCCAAAAGTAAAGCAAGTTTTTTTCTCAAGGGAACAGGCTCAGTGTTACACAAGTACCTCACAGATACTAGCCACGTGTGTTGCATATTAGTTATCTCCCCAGTCCCAAACATACATTATAATAATCCAAAATAGAAAAATATTTCACACAGATGGCATTCTATGACAGCATGCCTTTCATATGATTCTGACAAAAATGCTTATATTAGTTATGTCATTTGAAAGAAATTACATGCAGTTTGCACTTAAATAAATGTAGCAATGGAGTTGGAGAGATAGTACAGCAGGAAAGGTCCTCACCTTGTGTATTGCCAAGCTTGGTTCAATCTCCAGCACACTGATGGTCTCCTAAGCACCTCCAGGAGTGATACTGAGTATAAAGCCAGAAGTTGGGGAAGCAATTAAAATTGGGTATTTTCTAAAAATTTTGCTACACTATCACTTACCCACTTAAAATTCCAGAGCTAAAGCATGACTAAATTATGTACTACAGTTGACAATAACTGATAACGAGATACCCAAGAGAAGTAAACTGAAAAGGTAGTTAGAAACAGAAATAATAAGGAAAGGCAATTCTACTTAATTTTTTTCTGAAAAATAGAAAATGAACTCATGAAATATATGTAATCTACACAGACAGCTGATTGAAACAGTCTTAAAATTATCTAGAAGTAATAATTCATTCTCTTATGGTTTTGATAAAGGTTTTAGCCTTGAAAATATGTACACTTCTTTATTTCTGTGCTATAGCTTGACTAATAACAATACAATATAAATCATCATTAATAAAAGTTTCTGACAATGCATGAACTATATGCAATTTATGTTTTATTCACTGTTTTAGGTAGTAGAGAAGTGACTGAGTGTATCACATTGTTTCTTTGACACATGTAAAGGTTATAAAATAAGGAACTAAAGTAAAAATTCTGTTTGATCCTAGTTTTCCCTTCTGGGAGGCATATTCTCTGTAAGAAATGGATAAAGTTATCCATCAGCCTCCCAATACTCATAAAAGTTTCCCAGGAAAATATTTTAGTTATACAAGTGAAGATTTGAGAAAGACAGTGGAAAAGCAAAAATAAAAAGTATTCTTGGGCACAGTCTTCAGAGAGAATTACAGGCATATTCAATCAGGTATATGAACCAGTGTAAATGTTGGGATTTTATTCCCACTTCTAAGGGCTTATCTACAATTGAGTGATTTAAGCTGTTGTAAAGGAATGGAATACATGAATAGAAGCATAAGGCAAATACATACATTAAACCATAGAAGGGAAGATTTGATAACTTTACATTACATGTTATTTTGTGCAATGCTAAATTACATGAAAAATGCATAATTAAATAGAAAATTTTAATAATACAATATAGAATATAGAAGCCATGGAATTAATAGGCAGTATCTATATACTGCCTATATAGATATTGCTCTCATGGGCGGTGGGAGAGACAACGCTGACAGGACTCTGAGTGGAGTTTTGGGTCCTGCCCTTTCCTCCACCCCCATGCCAATTGCCCCGGAAGAGAGAGACCCATCCATGTCAGACCTACAGCTCCCTTGGCGAGTGGCCACTTTGCTGCTGTGCTATATTCTTAGAGAATGCTGATTTTAGGATAAGGTCCTTCCCAAGATCTTTCACATTTATACATTGTATACAGTTCTAGACAGGTTCTAACTGGTACCAGTAAGCCTAGCAAGAAGCCATAGCAAACCACACATTATGCAGTCAGTCATTCTCAACATCCAGACTCCATAGTTCCTCAGAGCTCCATCCAAGAGAAAACCTGATCTTCCCCCTTTAAGTATCATCAGTAAATGCTCGAGATGAGAGCCTTCTACTGAGAGTATACCACCTACACAGCAGAGCCCGGCAAGCTACTGTGTTTTATTTATTTGTTATGCCAAAAACTAGTAACAATTATGGACCTCAGTTCCATGACCTGAAGAATGGTTTCGGGCTCCTCCTGTCCCTGGAGCAAGCAGATGCCCTTGGGTTACACTTGCTTGTGACAGGACTAATGGAGATGTTATTAGTGCCCACTCGAGCAAATCGATGAACAATGGGAAGACAATGATCTATATACAGCAAATTCATTGCTGCCACAATTCTAAATATGTGTCAAATGACTAAATGAATTACATATAAGCATCAAAGTATGTTTATTACTTTGCTTTTACACATTTAAATGCTTAGTTTGCTTGCCTGGATTTACACAGATTTGAAGGGAATGCTGGAAATTCAAACACAAGTTGTCTGTCGTCGCACTGTACTCTATGTTTTATGATTCTCTTTCTCTTACTCACCCAGGAAGACACACATCCACATATAACAAGAGAGTTAGAATAGCTCCCCATATGAAGGAATAGATGATAACCACGTGCAAGAAGGAAACAAGTTTCCTTCTACCTAGAGGGTAATCCCAGGTAATATGAATAAGCAACTCTGTTACCTCTAGAAATATGTTCTCCTTCTTTTCCCCCTATGGAGTTTATAATACAACCTATTTCCATGTTCATTCAACCAGACAGAGCATCATTTTCCACACAGAAATTTTTACTATAAAGTGCCAAATATGCATGGAAGATAAAAATAAATATCTCTAGATTTTATGTTGGGAAATATTATTTTTCTCACTCTTTAGCTGTAGGACCAAGTTCAATTTCTTTGTTTTACCATTAGTTTCAAATCGTTCATCACCAGATATTTGCCTGAAGTCTCAGGACTTTTGACCGGCCTCTCCTACTCTGCTAGGTATTTCAGATACCATGCACATGAGAACAACTTTGAGGAAGCTTTTCCATTTGTGACTCGACTGGTTATCCCAACTGAAGGTGTTAGTGAGAGTATATGTCAAAATCGACACAGCCGAGTTCTTTGTCTACCTCTTAAACTTTTCCCTTGTTTAGAGGCCTGGTTTTCTGAGAATGTCTTCCCACCCCCTCACCTTTTGGGGCCGTGTTTCCTGCCCTAGTCCTGGTTTCAGAACACTTTACATTCCCTTTGTTTCCCTAGTCCTAGAGATGGTATTTTATCTATTTTTTCTTATCCCAGAATCGTTTTGATTTCTCCTTTTACTCCTCCTGCCTTTCAACATCTACATTATCCATATTTTTATTGAATTAATTATTTAAAAAAATTAACGTTCTTCAGTTTTAACTGTATTTGAATAGTAGTCTCTCATACACTCAGACTTCAAATCTTTATGCATGAAAGTAGATTCCAGAGTGATATAAAGATAAGCTTAGATAGCATTACTGGATTATGTAACATTAATTATATGATGGCATATTATTAGATATATAAAAAGTATTGAGTTAGCTATGTACTGTTCTTTAAGTGATTAACATACACAATCTTTGAGTAATTCTAAAAGTAAATGCTTTATGCCATTTTTCAGATGATAAACATAAGGATTATTTAAAAAGCATGTCTTGGTTAACAGAATTAGTATGATAAACAGAACAAGATTTTTTTCTATAAAGATAAGCAGAGAACTGTGGACAACATTAAAAGTATTGTAGTAGAATTAATTTTTTTCAAGATGGGAAATTTTGGTCTTTTTATGTCATTTACCTGGTAGAATGATAAAATGGGTGCTATTAAAATTATCCCTGATTATTGTTATTTTGGTTTGGGGGCCATGCCCACAGTGCTTAGGTCATACTCCTTCTGGTTCTACAATTGAGGATCACTTTTCATGGGGCTCAAGGTAACACGTGTGGTGCTAAAAATCAGACCTGGGTTGGTGGTATGGAAGGCAATCACCCTACTTACCGTACTCTCTCTCTCTCTCTGACCCCTTGGATTAGTTTTATAAATAAATCAAATATCAGAGATGAGTTTCTATTAACAAAAACAGAAAAGGATATTTGCTTCAAGGGGAATGCAGAAAGTAGGCAAAGTACTTAGCATTAATACAAGTTACCCTGGTTAATGGAGATAGGAGTGTATGGAAACACATTTATAATGAGTTCTATATCATTGTAGATAAGAAGCAGGTTTTATAATGACAATGAGGAAAGGGAAATGTTTTAACTAAAATGAAGGAAGCATATATGACTTGGTTGTTTCAAAGTGGGTGATTGTACAAAAAGGACTGTAACTGTTTATTTAGCTGGTTCATTTATGGTATAAAAGGACACACTGAAATTGCTGGTTATAAATTTTAAGTGAGATGAATTTTAGCCTAAGGGACAGTCCAGAAGTTAAGGACTTTCCCCACATATGTTTGATTTTGATTCAATCTCCAGCACCACAATGATCCCCAGACACCACCAGGAATGACTTATGAGCACAGAGCCAGGAATAAGCCCTGAGCACAGCTTGATGTGACCTCACTAAAAAAAATAAAAGTGAATCAACTTTATTCACTCAGACACACGGGTGGGGGGGGCAGAGCTGCTACCGGCTTTCCCTGTGCTCAGCTGATCATGAGGTGCCTGGGAGGGAAGGCGAGTTCTAGCCCTGGCCTGCCATCTCAATAGAACCTTGCAAGAAGACAGAGGAACCCAAACACCATGAGGGCCCCATTTTCAACTCCACAGCTCATCAGAGCTTCACCCAAGAGAAAAGCCAATCTCTCCCTGTTGCTCTGTGGCTGCACAGTTTGTCAGTAAATGCACGAGATGAGAACCTGCTACTGAGAGTATACCACCTGCAAGGCAGAGCCTAGCAAGCTACCTGTGTTGCATTTGGTATGCCAAATCTTGACTTGATCACTTGACATCCCGTTATTCATTGATTTGCTTGAGCAGGCGCCAGTAATATTTTCATTTGACCCTATCACATGCCAGTGTAGCCCAATGGCATCTGGTTGTTTCAGGAATACAAAGAGCCTCAAATCATTCATTCAGGGTTTGGCGAAGAGTCTGACAATCTTGTAGGTGGGCGGCCATGTGATCTTTTGACATCGCGTTGGATCCATTCGGTAACAGCTCTAGTCCAGCGGTTGTCTCCAAATCGCATTACATGTCCAGTCAATCTGATTTTATAGATTGTATGGGAATGAGGTCTATAATTGTTACTGGTATTTGGCATTATAATTGTTACTGCCAAATACCAGTAACAATTTAGACCTCATTCCCCATAACCTGAAGGAATGGTCTGAGGCTCTTCATGTTCCTGGAGCAAGCAGATGCCCTTGGGCTATACTATCATGTGACAGGGCATATGGAGATGTTACTGGTGCCCTCTCGAGCAAATTGATGAGCAATAGGAAGACAAGTGATACAAGTGATACAAGTGAATTAATTTGGTTTTATCAGTTAATGGGCTCCAGAGAAAAAGAGAAATAGTATGTATAAAAATGTATGCCTAAATTTTTATCTGTATCAGGCTATCTAATAACATAGATTATTACCTTTATTACGATTAATGCTATATAATGTCTTTTACATATTATTTAATTCTGTGTCTCTATAGGTAAAAAGAAATGGAGTCAGAAAAATGTAGAGAATAAAAGAGAAAACCAGATGCAATATTTTTTTACTACACAACCTTTTTTTTATTCTCTTTACGGCTTCAGCGGATTGAGAACTGCCCACATAAAGGTGAATAATCTGCTTTTTTAGTATCTCCACTCAGATGTTACTGTCATTCAGAAATAGCTTCATAGACACAGTAGAATAATGTTTATAATGTGTAATAAAAAATCTTGGAGTCCCAAAACCAGTCAAGCTGACACATTAAAATTATAGAACATTTGATTTATTTGGGAATTGCTGCAATCTAGAGCTGAGGAATGTGGGTGAGAGAGAAATAAAATAACTAATGACCTGAAATTGGTGGCTGTAAATCGAAGTCATGAAAGTTGCAGTAGTTTCTGCTTGTGTTTTTGGCCTCCCAGAATATATTCCCAGGAGAGGCATTTCTGGGTCAAACGGGAGCTCGATTTCTAGTTTTTGAAGGGATGTTCATATTGTTTTCCAAAAGGCTGTCCCAGTCGACATTCCCACCAACAATGGATGAGAGTCCCTTTTTCTCCCCCACAACCATGCAAACACTTTTTGTTCTTGCTCATTTGATATGTGCCAGTCTCTGTCATGTGAGATGATACCTCATTGTTGTTTTGATTTGCATCTCCCTGATGATTAGTGATGAGGAACATTTTTTCATATGCCTTTTAGCCATTTGAACTTCTTTTTTGGAAGTGTCTGTTCATCTCTTCTCCCCATTTTTTGTTGGGGTTGGCTGTTTTCTTCTTGAAAAATTCTATCAGTACCTGGTATATCCTGGATATTAATCCCTTATCAGATGGGTATTGGGTGAATATTCTTTCCCACTCGTTAACTGTCTTTGTATCTTGGTCACTGTTTCTTTTGAGGTACATAAGCTTTTAGTTTCATGTAATCCTATATATTTAACCTTGCTTCCAATTGCTTTGTTAGTGGTGTTTCATCTTTGAATATGCTTTTAGCTCATTGTTGTAGAGGATTTTTCCTATATTTTCTTCCACGTACTTTATGGATTTATGTCTAATATTGATATCATTAATCCATTTTGATATGACTTTTGTGCATGGTGTTAGCCAGAGATCTACGTTCATTTTTTACACATAGCTCCTCAAGTACACTATATATATGTGTGTGTGTGTGTGTGTATATATATATATATATATAAAATAAAAGGAAAAATAAATACACTATATATGTGTGTATATATATAAATAAAATAAAAATAAATTAAAAATATATAAAATGATACCAACTTCAAGGTCAGGCAAAACATTGATCAGCAGGTCTTGTCAAAGGTGGAAGTTATCACAGACATGTGGGAGTCAGAGGTTAGGTATGACAGAGAACAGTGTGCTAATAATTGTCAAAAGTGCTAATACCAATCTAGAACTGAGCATTAAATACAGGCAAAAAAGATACACATGATAACCCCTAAATGTATGAATTACAATCCACAATGTTTAAGATAAGGAAGAAAGAAAGAGAGAGATAAAGAATCTGCTATAATGGTAGGCTAGGGAAGGGTGTGGGAATCGGGACAGTGGTGGTGGGAGATGGGCACTGGTGGAGGGATGGGTGCTGGAACACTGTATGACCAAAACCCAAATATGAATATCTTTGTAGTTGTATATCTCACAATGGTATAATAAAATATTAAAAAATAAAAAAGTGAAAAAATGCCACAGATATCTGCCCTTAATTATAAATCAGGGTGTAAGTGAAGTAAGTAAGTACATATATCAACCATGAATTATAAACCAAAATGTGGTCAACCCTAAAGACCGTCCTGAGACACATACCAGCTGAGAGCTAAAGAGAGTAATCAGTCACTCTCAGGATCAAGGAACGGATTTAAATTTGATCTCAAAGATGGAAATATTTGTAGACATTGTGATTGTGAAGGAGGAAAAGCATTATAGCTATAAGAAATATTGGAGGCCGAGTGATAGTACAGCCTGCAGGCAATTTTCTCACATATGGATGACTCAGGTTCATTCCCTAGCACATCATTTGGTCTCCTGAGAACTGCCAGGGATAATTTTCAAGGTACTGAGCCAGGAGTAAGCCCTGAGCACCACTGCCTGTGTCCCTAAAACCAAAGCATTTTATAAAGTCACAAATATTGACACTTTGAAGCAGTCTTTGGAGTTCCTTTAATGTCAGAATAAGGCATGAATTCATTTGTTGGGCATCAGAGAGCAAAAGGAGATTTTTGTGCAGGAATATTTCACTATTAAATGTAAAAAAGATGTCATTCCCTTTTGGAAAATAGAATTAGGTAAAGAATGTGTGGTGAAAGATTGTCATAGTAATGCAATAATTGCCTAGATATTCAAAATCAGTTACATTATATTACAGCTCGAGATTATTCGTTTACATAAACTATCATAAGCCTCCAACTTATACACTGTTTATTTTCATAAGTTAGTTAACGAGACATGTTGCATTCTTGAGCTTGGCTAACATAAACCATGTGTCTTGGAGCCATCTGTCTGGTACTGATCTACAATGGTCTTCATAGAATAACTAGGGCAACTTGACAGAGTACCAATCTTTGATCCTCTAGCAAGCTTGGCTTGACAATTCACATGCCAGTGTCAGAAAAGCAAAAGCAAAGAAGAGAAGCATAAGAACTTTTTATAGGATTCTGGTTAAGTTAAGCCTACTAATTGTACACCGGGCAACGCAAATGTCATCAGCTTTTCAGAACTTTCAACAGGACAACTCAAATGTATAATAAAAAAAACATGCTTCTGAGAAGTAAAAAGTATTTGAGCCATTATTTGCCATATATTTATCACATAATGTAAAGAAGTGAGCAGATTTAAATGTTATTTTGAATATGTGTGCTTAAGCAATAAGCAATTAATCAATATCAATTGTTTAATAAGTAATATAAATTGCTTATTCAGTATAATTGCCTGCATTCTTTCCATGGTGATGGTGATGGTATAATTTTGAAGGGATAGTACATTAAAAAATAGATGTGTGTATGTCCATGTTTGAGAGAGAATGTATGTGCATGGAGGAGAGAGAAGTAGAGAGAAAGAGAATTTATGAAATAAACACCATTGAATTATTCCATGAATTGGCTACAAATAAGAATGTGGATTTAGGGTCTTGCGGGCCTGGGCTCTGGCCCATGGCTTATAGTTGCCTTTGGCCTTGAATTACAAAACTCAGACTACCAAGCAACATGTGGAGGGAAACTGGATTAGAGACACAAACTGGAGACCATAGGGACAGCTGTTTAGGGGCTTTTGACACTTTGGTGGTGGAGGAGTGTAACTTTGTAATATCAACACTATAAATGTTAACTCTGCTTTCACAGTGCTAAATAACTACAGTCAAAATTCAGTTAAGAGAAAACAGAATGTTTTTAACAGACTTGAAAACATAATAGAATTAAGAAGAAGGTTGTGAAGGTTTCAATAGTAGATTTATAAGAAAATGCTAAAATATTTTTCTGTGACAGGTCTCATGCTATTGAAAAAAATATCTTTCATAGTCAGGTAATGAGTTTGTATTCTGTATTCCTTAGTTTTATGGTTCTTGGCACGTGAGTATTTTATCTGAAATGTGGATATCTACTTGAAAGCTGCAATTTTGAAGTTGAATGAGATCTCTTGTATTGTCACAGATGAATAGCTAGTATGTACTCAACATCATCACCATATCTTTGCTTTTCCACTTCCTCTTCATCACCTATGTATGCATATGAATGTAATATATAATTTTTTATTTTTCTTTAGAAACTATAATGAATTTAATATAATAATTATAGAAAATACAATAAATAAATATAAATTTTATATATATTATAGTACAAATCAGCAAAAATAGAGTTTTACTCATTAAGAAGTTAGGGGCAATAGAGTAGAGATTATTATATAAATATTGCAGATATGTTATACAATGTACATACATATTAAAAACCTTGTAACAGCGTTTCTGTGTTTAGTTGTCTATTGTTAATATCCCTGAATTATATGCTATCAATATTTTCAATAAATGAAGATTCTCTACTGTCATTTTTTGATCATCAAGTCCAACATTCTGTATAATTCAATTTTTAAGTGACAGCACCAGAAGAAATTAAAATAAAACTGAGGTTGTTAAATGATATGCGATTAAAATATCAACTTAAAAATTTAGCAAATCAATAAGTTATCTAGAAGTAAATTAATAAGCTGCATTAGTTATACATTTCAACTTCACAATTTGAATTAAAATAAAAGCATCCTTTTTTAACCATAAATATCCCTTTATTACTTTCCCTTGGTCTATTAATTTACCAATATTTGATATAATTTGAACTACTAAAATTTTTTCAATTTATATTATGTTTTCTAATTTTGTGCATTTAGAGCTAAGCTTATATTTTATAATAAGTATGTATGTGATTTGTTCATGCATAATAGATAATCTTAGATAAGAAATGATTACTGGAATGAATACATGCCACATAATAGGAGAAAATATTTGCCTACTACTAATATTAGAGAGGTTAATATGCAAGGTATTATTTAAACCATTTGAAAAATTTAATAACATACGAAACCAAATAATCCTGTCAAAAAGTGGGGGAGACTAGATCAACTGACACTCCTCAAAGAAGACATAAAAATCAACATTTTAAATAAAAAAAATGATGAGATATTATCCCACATCAGTGATCCTGGAAACAACAAAAGGAGCAAAACTAACCAGTGTTGGCATGGAGGTTGAAAAAGGGAACCCTCTTCCTCTTCGCCCACTGATGGGTGTTTTGAACTAGTTTAACCTCTTTGCAAAACAATCAGGACACTTTGCAAAAATTAAGAATTGAGTTTCCATATAACCCAACAATTGTATTCCTTGGCATCTATCTACCCCAAGGACCTCAGAACTCTTAAGTAGAAAATATAATTGCATTCTTATGTTCATTGCTGTATTCAAAATAGCTAAAAGGTCTTGAAGCTAACCAAATGTCCCAGAGTTGATGACTGGATAAAGAAACTTTGGTGTATATACACAATGAAATACTAGTTGGCAACATGGATGGATCTGGAATGAATCATGCTGAGTGACATTTTCAGAAGGAGAGGGAAATACACAGAATAGTGTCTCATATATGGGATATAAAAAGGACATAGTAAAGGGAATAACCAAATGCCAGAGTCAGCAGAAAATGAGAACTTAGTTAACCATAGTAGGAGACAGCTTCTTGTTCAACTAAGACAGTTTCCTTTTATAGTCTTTCCATGAATATTCTCTTTAGCCTGACTTGACTATGAGAAAGTCTACTTATGTGTCCCCAAATCACTTCAAATTTTCTTCTTAATGTGGGAATTGTAACTAACATAAAGATGGCATCTATTCATATATTCACAATTCTTTATATTCGAATAAAGCCATTAATCTCTATACTGTCCTGGAAAACCTCAAAACAATAAACAAAGTCATATACAGATTATAAATAAAGGTTAAGTTTTTTTTTACTTCCTGTGGGCAAAAGTTAACCAGATAAGTATCCTGAGTGAATTAAAAATGGAACATATGAAGCATTTTACACATATAATTTTTTCACAAAGACTTAGAATCTTCATTTTGAGAGGTTACCCATGAAACGCTTAGGGAAGCCCAAGTGTTACTTTAAATAACACTCAAGGTTTTGCACATACCAAATATATAATCAGTATTCCTAGACCAAAGGAATGCATTTAAAAATATACATTTAATCTGTTCATATTATATAGCAGTGGATTATATGAAATTAACTATATGCCTTTGATTGTAATGTTACATAACGTAAAGTAACATAATGTAAAGTAATGTAATGCAATGTAACCACACCAGGCCCACTCACAAAGTGGCAACATCCCTGTCTCCCAGTTCTCCCCTCTGTACTCATCACTTTAAGTCTCACCTGAATCCTGTGATTAGAGTATAAGGGTTTGTTTTCAATGAAAATTGTCTGTCCTCTTGCTTTGTTTCTTGATATACTATGTATGGGCGAGATCACTCATCATTCATCTTTCCCGTCTTCAGTTCTTCTACTCAGCCTAACTCCATCCAGTTCTATCCAAAAGACAAGACTCCTTTCCTTGAGGCTGAGTAGTAATTCTATTATGCAAACATACCTCAATTTTATTAATCTGTTCAGGGGGCACTTGAGATGTTTAGTAAGTAGCCTTGAAAGGGATAAAAGTCTCCCAGTCTGGACCAGATTTTCTTTCGAGAATAATTAATATGCTCTTTTTCCAGAGGTGAAGTTGGAACCATTTGCCAGAGGTACCGAGATGAGACAAGGGTTTTGAAACGTGTCATTTTGGAGGTCACTTCAGTGTGGCTAAGGAACAAGATCCTTACTGTGTTACCCTGTGGGGTGTGAGGCTGAGACATCAACCGGAATATTTATTTTGAACTTGCTCTGGCATAGGCAACAGTAAAGTATAATAAATTGTTGTTTGAACTGACCCGCATATTTTGTGTCTTTCTGATAATAGCTGAGAAGTTTCAACAGGGTAACTTGTTAGCATGCAAGTCAGTTTAAACTGAGACATTATTCCTGAGGTGAAGAGTTTAAACTGTAGGAAATGCATTAACTGTCTTTGCATGGCTAAACTATAGTTAAGAATTTTTTATAGATAATTGTCCATTAACATTAAGATACTTTTGTGTATGACTAATGAATATTCAATGTAGAAAATTAGAGGAACTCTAAAGCCTAAATATCCACAAAAATTTCTATTATTTTTACCACTTAAGAAAATCTTCAACAACATCTTTGATCTATTACATATGTCTATCTCTCATATGGGTTTACATGCATATACACATACAGACACACAGACACACACATATATATTTAATAATTTTAAACAATCTTGAAAATTAAAGTTTGTGTTCAAATTCTAATACTCAAGTCTGCATTATTACTTAAAATTCCGAGTGTGATGATTATGGTTATTGGATTGTAAAAGCAACCATTTGGGGTTTTATTTGGTTTTCTTATTTCTCTTTGTCTCTCATCCTCCCTCCAACTTCATAAATCTATAATAAGCTAACATTGAAAGAGCGCAATTTACAAAAAAATCTTTGTCTATGTTTTCAATAACCCTAAGAAAATATAAATATTGCTAATTAGTCTTTTTTCTCTAATTTTCAGGCTTTTCATATTAGAAACAGAAAGACCATTCTAAGTAATACTACTATTTTAAAACTTTATATTCATCATGAATCCATTTAATGAAGTAATACTCTAATATTTTAGTGACTATAATATCAAAAAGTTGTTGTAGTTCACTATGACCAAATCTTTCCTGAGCAGTGCGTATATGTGACATTAGACTCAATCTCTTCAGCTTGCAGTAATATATTTCTCATTTTAATGAAGGGCTAAATGAAGTAGGAGTTTAAACAATCTTTAGAAAGTCACCAAGTAAGAAGATTGCAAATCAGGTTTCACATTTTGCAGTCTGGCCCCAACGCTCTCTCCATAATAACGTCCTGCCTTAAAGAGTTAACCAAGAATCCTATCTCTGTTTCTGGAACAATCAGTTTCTTGTTCCCTACTGAAAGCCATATTTTATGAATGATTTAATTCTGTCAATGACCGAGGATCATCTGTTTCTGCATCTTCTCCACTGTTTCCAAAGTCTAGCTATTTACATTGTGTGTTACAAAACAACTGCTTTGAGGAAATGGGTAACATGCCTGGATATGTGCTATTACATCAACGTTTATTTAATACATCTGCAGGCTAAATATATGTTACATAAAAGAGTTAGTTTAGGAGATGTTAACTATTCAATGCAATGAGTGTATATGGCAAGAGAAGTAAAGAGTTTTGGCATTCTTTTTCCCCCAAATTGTGGAATTGTTGTGTATAGGGACTCATCTACCCAGCCACTTTCAGAAAGATGGAACAGAAGTCCTTCAGGAAAGAAACCAAGATGAAGGCTCCTATCTTAACGAGGATCACAAAATACCACAGACTATGTGTCTGACCAAGAATAAATTCTACAACCTTCCAGAGACAAGAAGCCCAAGGTGAAGGTGCCAGCACGGTGGTGTTTTGGGAGCCCACTTTCAGATTCACAGATGGGCCATTTTTGGGTTGTCACATGGCATGGGGAGTTTTCTGGGCTGGCATGGTAGTGTTATATATGGAATTAAGAATACTGTCACTTGAAAGAAAAATTGTGGCTTCAATTTTGCACATATGCCAGAGTGTGCTGGCAGCCGGAAACGGTGCTGGATGACTATAAAAAGATAAATGCAGAAAAGAACTTCCTCACCTTTTGTTTAATTGAAAATAATATTCTTCATGTCGCTGAACACCTTGGTTCTCCAACAATATTGGGACAAAGACAGGATCCCCTTCTGCCCCAGGGGATTGGCAGCTGGCTGATAAAAACTTGTGAATCCAGCAAAGTTCCAAAAGACATTTACTCACACAAGTTCTGGATACAATCCAAGGATAAAAAAAAATCCCTAAATTCTCAGTTCCCGTGGTTTGTGCACAGGCCAGAGAACAGTCCCAGACTGGAAAAAGATGGCAAAATAGCCAAAAGCCCCTTCTCCTTCCTTCTAGCTTCTTTTATTGTCAGTAACCCACCAAAGTCTTTTATCCCAGCCTACTATAGGGGTTGGCATCCTGAGATAAGAATCTCCCTAGCAGAGTGGGAAAGTGTGACATCTCTGACATTTCAAGCAGTTCAGAATATAATTTGTAGACAATGGCATTAGTACTTCTTACCATGAATATATAGCAGGCCAATTCTAGCAAACTCTAGATCTCCATTATGGTCCATAATCTGTTAGAGTAACTCACTTTGCCTTTTACCTTTAGAATCAGAAACACGTTAGTTTGCCTGGAGGTGCACAGACATGTCTCTTGAACTAGCAGAACTGATTACATTATGGTTGATCCAATGCCGCCAAGTGTCTCTTGGAATGACTGCATGTGTATCCCTTGTGGAGACCAATGGGGGAAAAGTGTATTGTACTGGAGCCAGCAAGATTCATGATAAGGATATTTTGCCATACAAAATTATGAGTGCAATCCAATTCTGCCCACTTCAGAGAGTTCCTAAAGGTAGGAAACAGCTCTTAACATGCTAAATACAACTCTTAACATACTAAATGTAGCAGAAACTTAATGCTCAATAGGGCATGTCACCCAATACTACAGATGAATAAATTTCAAAAGAATGTGGTTAAGGACACTATCCCATTTTGAGGTTTCCACCCTCATGTATTAATTACCTCCACCTGTGTTGCATTCAATATGCCAAGAACAGTAATGATGATGGACCTCATTCCCATGACTTGAACAAATGGTTTGAGGCTCTTCATGTTCTTGTAGCGAGCAGATGCCCTAGGGCTACACTAGCATGTGACAGGGACAAATGGAGACATTGCAGGTGCCCGTTTGAGCAAATCGATGAATAACGGGAAGACAAGAGACACAAGTGATTGCTCCTTGGGAAACAATTTTAAAAATGTACACACACACAGATTATATACATAGGTATGTGTGCGTCTGTGTGTCTGTGTATTTTTGAGGTGCTGTGTATTGAATCCAGGTTTGATGTATAAGAGGCAGGCATTATGCCATTGTGGTATATCTACAGTCCATGATGCATCATAATTTAAATTTATTGCAGTGTAGTCTAGAAGTAAAACATAAATTCAATCCATAGAGGATCACTTATCACTTATCACTTATCTTCCCGTTGTTCATCAATTTCCTCAAGCAGGCACCAGTAACATCTCCATATGTCCTGTCACATGCTAGTGTAGCCCAAGGACATTTGCTCACTCCAGGAACATGAAGAGCCTCAAACTATTCCTTCAGGTCATGTGAATGAGATCTATAATTGTTGCTGGTTTTTGGTATATCAAATATGACACGGGTAGCTTGCCAAGCTCTGCCATGCGGGTGGGATATTCTTGTAGTAGCCTCTCATCTCATGCATTTATTGATGAACTGCACAGCCACTTGAGACAGGGAAAAATCAGTTTTTTCTTCTGGGTGGAACTCTGATGAGCTCTGGAGTCCAGATGTTGAAGATAATGGCCCTCATGGTTTGGGGGTTCCTCTGGCTTCCTGCGAGGCTCTTCTGGGATGGCCGGCCAGGGCTAGAACCTGCCTTCCCTCCCTGGGCACCTCATGATCAGCTGGCACAGGTTGAGTGTAATATAAAACAATCATAACTGTGTTTTGCAAGATTGTGAAACCAGGGATAATGAAAAGCATTTCTTCAAATTATTTTTATGTAGTGTATGATCTTCAATTACGAGAAAAGGTGAGGATATTCTTTTCTACCCTCCCCCTTGATCATTTACATGAAGGGTTCTTCTGCCTGCACAACCCTGGCGTATGTGCAGTACTGAAGTGACAGTTTTCTTAACTCTCCATCTAGCACTTGACACACTGCCAGTCTCCCTATATTTGAATCTGGATGCTGATTTAGAGTTTGCGAGTATATTACACTTTATACTACTCACAACTTTTCCCTTTATAGTTAAAAGCTCTTTTATAGTTAACTTGTAGATGCAGCTTTTTCTGACATTCTTAATTTTGGAGTGGTGTATACTATAAAGTTTGAAAGATTTAGAAAGAATTTACTTTTAAAGCTATGCACATGTGCAATTATTAAAAATTAAATCTTAAGTAAATTTTAATTATGGATTGTTCTTAATAACTCCTAATTTTCATATGAATCATTATAAGAATTATTGTTTACCTCTGAAATAATGGTGTAATGATATGTATGTCAATTATAGACTACCATTGAAATGACTTAAATCTTCAGATTTTATAGGGTAAAATAATTTCAGTTTCACAAGTACTCTTAATTTTTCATATATATTTTGTAAACTTAAACCGTGACCTAAAACCGTGTAACCCTGTTGCTGTTTCTGTCTCTCTCTGTAACTCTATATATATACATATATATATTTATGTATATATGTGTATGTGTGTGTGGCCTGTGTATATATATACATATATATATGCCATGTATTGTTAACTAATGAATCATGAACAACACACATTAGTAGAAAACACCCCTAGGTTTTCTTCTAATCACTTCTTTAGATGTCTTAATGTTATGTAAAATTGCATTAAAGCGTGGCTTCAAATAGAACTTGTGTATTTTTTTTCTAATGTTGGGGCACCACAAAGAGCTATTGCAATACTTTGTTTATGTGGTATACTGTGAAAAATCATGGAATAAAATTTTGCTTTGACCTGGCCTTTCATATATTAACATCATCTCTTGCAGGCTCTTTGTTTACTTGATGCTAACTTTTTTAAAGGGTTGCAAAAGTAGTGTTTAAGTTGTGAACACTTGATAAGAGAAATATATGCAAATCTCTCCCTCTGCTTTTAGGAGTCCCAAGTTTCTTAACTAGTTCACTCTATTCCAAAATACTTCCCGAAAGCATGAAAGTTTTTTGTATTAGCTCTTGAGTTTTTATGGCACTACTGAATACTGTCAATAGAAAGTTAAGTCTTAGATGACAATTCAAGTAATATTTCTTTGAAATGTTTGAAGATACATCATCTGTAATTTATTTTTCTTTATAATTAATGTTAATTTTAAGATATGACTTGCTGATGGTAAAATTTTGAATTCATCATTAAGTATACTGCTGATGCAATTTCCTTCTCTCCAGAAGACATAATATTTTATAATTGCTGCTTCCGTGGTTATTCAGGTAGAAAGTGCTATATATAAAATTTCTTTTTTAAAAAACTGCACAGAACATCACAAGTACTGTTATAAAACATTTTTATAATGTTTCTTCACTGGAAAAAATATTACTTTATTATCAATGTTTGAAAGATATTGTGATTCTTGAATTTATGCTTCTTAAGCAGGCTAGCTGGGCCAGGATAGATATACAGGGCAGTGTACTTACCTTGCACATGGCTGACCTGGGTTCAATCTCTGGCAACCCATATTGTCCATGCATCCTGCTCCTGAGCTTGAGCCAAAAGTAAACCTTGACCACTGCTGGCATGAATCAAAAAACAAAACAAAACAAACCCTAAAGAACAACCCAGAAAAAACAACAACCGAGCAAACAAGAAGGCTAATAATAAAAAAAATTGTAACTTATCTAAATTGTATTAAGTGTATTCCCACTCACAACGAGCCTCGCAACAAGCCAAGCCACCCCTCCTCACTCCACGGCCCTCCATTTTCCACTTTTGGACTTCCCTCTTGTCAGAACTCCACCCAGCAGACCAGCCCATCACAGCCCGGATCACCGACACCCACCATGCAGCAGCTTTTTCCTCAATCCGGCCCAGGTATGCTGGTCCAGAGACTCTCACACACGGGGCAGAGCTGTTCCTTGCTCTCCCTGTGCACAGCCGCTCATGAGGCAGTCGGGAGGCATGGCAGGTTCTAGCCCTGGCCCACCACCTCGGCAGAGCCTCACAACAAGCCAGGGCCACCCCTCCTCACTCCACAGGCACCGCTATTTTCCACTTTTGGACTTCCCTCTCGTCAGAACTCCACCCAGCAGACCAGCCCTTCACAGCCTGGCTCGCGCGGGCGCAGGTGGCCGCCGGTTCATCAATAAATGCTTTATTTGGAGGTGTTTAAAAGAGTTTGCCTCCCGCTCGGCAAGCCTGGCAAGCTTCTCGTGTTGTATATGATATGCCAAATTCCAGTAACAATTATATTAGGTCATTCCCATGACCTAATATAATGGTTTGAGGCTCTTTATGTTCCTGTAGCAAGCCGATACCCTGGCTCTACTGGCATGAGACAGGACATATGGAGATATTACTGGTGCCCGCTCTAGCAAATTGATGATCAACGGGAAGATCGTGATCGTGAAGGTCGGGATCGTGATCGTGATCGTATTCCCACTCCTACTTTTTGAACCAGACTATTGTTGAGACTAGAGGATATCATAGAATTTAAGGAGCATGTCTTACATGGAACCAACCTAGGTGAACCCCAAACAGCACATGGGCCCCTCTGGTCACTGGGTGAGGTAGAGGCCCTTGAACAATGCCAGGTATAATCCTGGAGGCCAGTTCACAATGCTGGTGTAGTTCAGGTAATCACCAGTACACAGGGCCTGACCAGCACGATTCCCCTTTTTACGTGTCCATTCTGTAATCCCAGATCCCTACTGCCCGAGAAATGCTGGGACGGGCCTGAGTAACCTCAACCACTCCTAAGGAGGTTCCCCTAAAAGGTTTATAGTTATAGATATATCTAAAATTATTTTCTATTTTTAAGTGAATAGATTGACTAAGATTATGAGTGACAATTAAGACCCAAAAACAGGCTTGGTTTGGACCAAATGTTAGAAACTACTAACATTAAATAATGGTGCATTTTTATCCCATAACAAATGTCTCTCTATTTTATAGACATCGAATGCAGTTGTGTAAGAAAAATTGTTTCTGCTTCTTGTCTACAACTACTATCCTACTAAAACACAGATTTTGTGTAGTTTTGGGGTCACCTGGTAGTCTCTGGGGTTAAACCCACGTAATGTTGGCATTGGGGAAAACTTCCCTTGGGACACTCAGATATGAAGTGTGTACTCCAGTCTTTTGAGCTAAGCCCCAATAGCATAATAGAGTTAACCTTTGCTGGTCTATTAAAATGAGATCCCAACTGTTTTCCTGACAATCCATTGTCTATCATGTTTCCTGACAATCCATTGTCTATCGTGTATCAAGGATATTAAAAATATTAATGTGTATACATGCATACAATTTAGGACCTGCCATATATTCTACATTAGAAAAACTCCAAATAATAATCTGTTTTATGTTCTACTATTTTTATAATAAATAAAACTAAGAACTGCGGATACTACATTTAAGGTTTTTCTACATAAATGTCAAAACACTATTTCTGTTAAGGATAATCGACACTGTTTCGATATGAACCAGAAATACATTTGTTTGGGTTCTCTGCTTCAACACTAATGATACTAATATCCAAGGCCAGACAAAACAGGGATCAGGAGGTCTTATCAATGGGTAGAACGTACTGCAAATGTGTGTGAGCCAGAGGTTAGGTAATACTGAGAGGAATTATGGCAAATGATAAAACCAGCCTTGAACTGAGCATTGAAAGTAGGCAAAAGGAGATACATGATAACCTCTAAACATATGTATTGCAAGCCACAATGTGAAAGAGAAGGGAGGGGAGAGGAGAGAGAGAGAGAGAGAGAGAGAGAGAGAGAGAGAGAGAGAGAGAGAGAGAGAGAGATGAGAGATATGAAAATTGCCAGCCATAGACGCAGGCTAAGGAGGGGAGAAACACGGACATTGGTGGTGGGAAATGGGCACTGGTGGAGGGTTGGGTGCTGGAACAATGTATGACTGAAACCCAGTCATGAACACTTGCAACTATATTTCACGGTGGTATAATAAAAATTTAAAAATTAAACAACACTGGTTTCTAAATCAAGCCTTGCTCAAGAGATTGGACTATTTATTATATGATACTTTAATAATAAGTTAAGTCTGCAAGTAGCATGATACTTTCGTTTGATGCTCAGGGGTTACTCCTGGCTCTGCACTCAGGAATTACTCCTGGTGGTGCTCAGGGGACCATATGAGATGCTGTGGATTGAAACTGGGTTAGCTGCACACAGGGAAAATGCTTTACCTGCTGTACTATAGCTCGAGCCCCAAAAGGTTCCAACTTCGCATGACACCAATATCCAAGGTCAGGTGAAATGTGGATCAGGAGGTCTTGCCAAAGGTGGAAACTACCACAAATGTGTGGGAGCAGAGGTTAGATAAGACAGAGAAAGGAACAGTGGACCAATGATTGTCGAAAGTCTATTACAATCCACAACATGTAAGAGAGGGAAGAGAGAAAGAGAGAGAGAGAGAAAAAAGAGATGGAGAACCTGCCACAGAGGCAGGCTGGGGGGTGGGGGAGAGTATCGGGGACATGGGTGGTGGGAGGTGGGCACTGGTGGAGGGATGGGTACTGGAACACTCACTGTATGGCTTGAAACTCAAAAATGAACATTTTTGTAATTTTTAAAAATAAATAAACAAATAATTTTTTTAAAAAGAAAAATTTATGTTCATGCATTACTGCCCTCAAAGTGTTTCATGCATTACTGCCCTCAAAGTGTTGCAGCTGTGTCTGTGTGCCCAGCAGCATTGGCAGGTGGCAGACAGGAGACAGGCTTGTCTACACCCAGGGTTCTGCCCCATGGGCCCTGGATGGTTGATGGTCTAACACAGAAAAAGACTGGGCCTCCTGGGATAAACCCAGAGCCACAGCACAGACTGACAAGCTACCTGTGGTGTATTTGACATGCCAAAAACAGTAGCAATAATGTACCTCATTCCTCAAAAATGGGGACATTACTGGCGCCTGCTTGAGCAAATAGATGAAGAATGGGAGGAAAGTGATACAAGCAAAGTGATACATTCTTTACTGCTAATATTTCATGGCCATAGCTAATCACAGATGCTAGTAAATGTAGCCTAAGTGGTCCAATACTCAATAAAGGAGCTGAATAAACCAATTAGTATTAAGTAAAGCATTTTCTCCCTAACCTTTAGTCTTAACTCATCCACATATTTTGAATTCTAAGTATTAACCCACTTTCTTATGCTCTAGTCACCATGACATTTCTTCTGTATTTGTAGAATTTTTTTTCTATTCCTTCTAATTCCACATATATATATATATATATATATATATATATATATATATATATATTTAGGCCTTTGCATTGGTTATGTTCTGAATCTACAATATCTTTGAATCTTTCATAATAAATCTGTGGATGAGATCAAGTGATTTTCCCAAGAAACTTTACCTCACTCAGAACTTGGCATAATCTTCAGCTCTCTAGTTAGCAAAGCCTTTTCTATATTTCCAACTCTTATAACATTAAGCTTAGTCAAAATTTCTTTCAAAACCCCTTTTATTACATGCGCCTGCTCCTCTCTACGAAGTACCACAGGAGCAGAATTGGACTTTATTGTTCCCTGTTTTCTTCTTTCAGTGACAATAGAGTGGCTGATGGGGAGGAAAATGTATTTGAATGAATAATTGTAAAGAAAGAATTTTTATTTCATTCAAAGAACTAGAAAGTAATTGATTTTTTTTGTGAAGGAGTGAAAGAAAAGAAGCATAAGGAATGATAAGAGCATCTGAAAATGTAAATGATGAGTAAAAGGTTAGCTAGAAAAAGAATACAGAATACCAGATGCCTTATCAAGGTTTCTATTAAATCATAAGGCTTAACTTCACAGTTCTGCAGCAGTTCTAATTAAAAGCCACTGATCTCTCTATATAATAGAATTGTAATTCTTAAGAGACAGATCCATACAGCTCTTTTAAGGATTTCAATTTCTCCTTTATTGAAATCTTTTGTTTCTTTCTATTCTGGAGGACTACTCATTTTGGAAAAGAAAGAAACTTGAACTGTAAATATGAGTCAAACTCTTTATAATTGCTTAATGTTATTTTAAATCATGTTTTTCTAGTTTACTAACTTCTTAGATAATTTTGAGATACTTTTAGTAAAATATCAATAAAAATAATTTTTTTAATTTTTTATTTTTACAATTACAAAGATATACAATTAAAAAGTTCATATTTGGGTTTTGGTCATACAGTGTAGCAGCCCCATCCCGCCAAGTGCCATCTCCCACCACCAACGCCCGGTTCCCCCCCCCCAGCCCTCCTCCATGGAGGTTCTTTATTTCTTTCCATTTCTTATCCTTCTCTTTCCTTCCTCCCAGACTTGGATTACAGAACATACATTAAAGGGTTGTCATGTTATCCTTTGCCTCTATTTAATGCTCAGTTCTAGGTTGGCATTAGTACCCTCAATTGTGACACTGTTCCATTTCGTCTTACCTAGCTCGACTCACGTTTGAATTTACTTGACAGGACCTCTATGTATGTTTCACTTGACCGATATAATTTTTATCTGAAATTCTAAAAGTAAAAATTTATTGCAATTATTTTATTCACAAGACAATTTGTGTTGTGAGTAGTTTAAGAGACAACATGTTTTTAAAAATATCATGCATCCACATGAAAGTATGCAGAGCCTCAATTCAAACAAATTATACATTTGATGATCCCCATTATTGTGAGAAATTTGACATTCATGGTAAAGCAAAAAATGAAACTTTTTTTTTTTTTTTTTTTTTGCTTTTTGGGTCACACCCCGCGATGCTCAGGGGTTTCTCCTAGCTCTGCACTTAGGAATTACTCCTGGCGGTGCTTGGGGGAACCATACGAGATGCCGGGATTGAATCCAGGCCGGCACAGGCCGGCCACACGTGCAAGGCAAATGCCCTACCCGCTGGACTATCGCCTGGCCCCAAAATAAAACTTTTTATAAAGAAAAATATGACAGAATAAGCTAACTTTAGGAGATATTTTATAAGTAAGCCAAAAAAACAATGGAACTATGATCTTTAATAATTCACTTTGCCTGTACAATAATTTTTTTCTCAAGTTAAATAATGTGATAATTATAATAACATAAATATATACCCTTGGCTCTTCTATAATTGGATTATAATCCGTTCTAGAGGAATTTGTCCTTTGCATATCCTCAGCCAATTTTTTTCTAAATTGCTTGTTTTTAAATTCATATATCAGCAGTTAAATTTTGGTGATAGAAAAGATTATGAAACCCTCAGAGAAAGATTCCGTTGAGGGTAAATTTAACTCAATTATACATTTCAGAGGCTCTGGAAGTCTTTCATTTCTAAATCTTCTAGTACATTAAAAAATAGGATATAAGAACTGGTGCAAGAAAATGAGGAACGTATTTGTACTGTTTCAAAAAAAGAAAACTTTAATGGTTATGCAAAATTTATACTCAGGCACCAAAATATGGAAAATAATAATAAGGCATGTGTCCATGAATATGTTTCAGCATCAGTTGGTAGCTTGATCACTTGATATCCCATTATTTGTAGATTTTCTCAAGCGGGCGCTAGTAACATTTCCATTTGACCCTATCACGTGCCAGTGTAGCCCAATGGCATCTGCATAATGGTATGCAGAGGTGACTATAAGAGTATTCCACTTGTGCGGCAGAGCCTGGAAAGATACCCATGTCATATTTGATATACCAATTACCAATAACAATTATAGACCTCATTCCCATGACCTGATGGAATGGTCTGAGGCTCTTTTTAATGGTTTGGGTCTATATGTCATGACCTAAACCCATGACACACACATATGTATATATATATATATGTATATATATATATATATACACACACACACACATATATATATATATATATATATGTCATGCAGAATGTCGTGTGTTTGTGGGCCACATCCATGGTGCTCAGGGGGTAAAAATCTATCTATCTATCTATCTATCTATCTGTCTGTCTGTCTGTCTGTCTATCTGTCATCTGTCTATCTATCTGTCTATCTATCTGTCTCTCTCTATCTGTCTATCTCTATCTCTCTCTATCTCTCTAACTCTCTATCTCTCTATCTCTCTCTATCTCTCTATCTGTCTATCTGTCTACCTGTCTGTCTGTCTATCTGACTCTCTGTGTGTCTGTCTGTCTATCATCTATCATCTATCTATTTTTTTGCTTTTTGGGTCACACCGGCAATATTCAGGGTCCTTCCCTGGCTCTGCACTTCAGAATTACTCCTGGAGGTGCTCGGGGAACCATATGGGAAGCCGGGGATCGAAACTGGGTCTAGCCAGACCTACTGGACTGTAGTTCCAGCCCCTATTTTTCCTCCTTTAAAAGGTAAAATAATTTTGTATAAATTATTGTTTCTGAAAATTATTTGAAAGAAAACAACTTGTTGGTTAGTGTTACTAATGCTAACAAAACTTTTATGAAGCAAATACATTTGTAAAACTGTGATAATAGGGCTGGAGAGATAGTACAGTCTGTAGAGCACTAGTATTGCACATGGCTGATGTGGGTTCAATCCCCTTTATCCCACATGGTTTTCTGAGCCCCCAGGAGTGGTCCCTGAACAAAGAGCCAGGAATAAACACTGAATATTGCCTGGCGTGATCTCAAAATCAAAATAAATTAAATTAAATTAAAAAAATTTGAAGGACATGGCAATGCTTTATGAAAGCAGGTTTCCCACAAAACAAATGTGTGTTGAAATTATGACTCTGGACCATGTGTCTCAAAGCAAGTTAATTAATGCTTTCAAATTTTAATTTTATTACTTATAGAATTCACATTAGAGACTGTTGATTTTAAATGTCATGTAAATGCATGGGGACAGCACATTTATACTATGAAGGTTGTTGAATCGAAGGCCACTTGCAGTGGAGTCCCCCTGAGAAATCTAAAAATTGAGCTAAATTACATACCTAGTATTTCATTTTCAGATTAGTCACAAAAATGTGTGCTTGTAGCTTTATTATTAATATTAACACATGGTTGGACACTCAGTTTTGCTTTTGCATAAAAGATAAATTGTATTAAACACTGGTCTGTTGGTTATAGAATATTTTAATTATACATGTAATAACATTGTGGAATTTTATTGAAATTGTTAGCATGAGTCCTTTATTGACCTTAATTTAGTACATAAAGATGGCAAAAAACATTAAACAGGCTCTCATTTTTATTTTGTGCCATGAGTTGACATCACTATTGGTTAAAATCTATTGACATATAAATTCTAAATCAATTTTATATGGCCTATTGATCTAGGCAGAATAAAAAGTGTAGCCACATTGTACAATATGATAATCGATTTCACCTACTTGTTATATTATTTGTATTTTACAATGTGGCTCAACAGAAAATTATTGATGGTTTCTGCCTTACTCATCCCAAAGATGATTAGCTTGTTCAGAATTATATTTGATTTAGTAAAATTTTAAAACACAACATAAAATGTATGTAATTTTCTATGTTAAACCCTTTTAGATTTTAGAAGATATCTAATCATTTACCAACCAGAAAAAACTACTGGCTATTGGTTTAATCTGAGGATCTTTAGAGAGATGTCCAGTCATCTGAGCATCAGATGGACATCAGATTTGTCCATCATCAGAGCAAAGAGTGTCTGAAAGAAAAGTATCTAAGAGGTCTGGAAAGGAGAACATGGATAGTTTCATACTCAATGTACAAAAAAAAAGAAATTTATTTTATGCATTTGTTTATTCATTATTTCAGACATTGACTTATCGATTTATTCAACATTAACCTCACTAAAGAGTTTCATGTATTTCCCCTCCTTTTTACATGAGGCTATAGTGGGTCTGAAATTACACAATTCCATGAACATTAAATGTGACCCCAAAAGAAAGCAGAAAAATCCTAGAATCAAAGAATTATTCAAATTGTGTGTTTTTAAGTATGTTTTGCTCCATGAACTGAACTGATTCCAAATTCTACTAATGTGCAAGTGATGTGGTAAATAGATGCACTATTTTTGTTTGAACTTTGTAATTACTCATGTGTAAACTCTGTAATGCTAGTAATAGTGGTAACTATTAAATTTTCAATCCCAGCTAAGTTAATGTATACATGAAAAGGAAAGTACTTGTAAAACTATAATTAAGTTCCTTTAAATGACCACATTTTGAGAGCACAAGGGAATGAGTAGGTAACTCCCTAAAGAGATTACCAAGCATACTGTAAAGAGCAAAATGTAGCTGAAGATTTACAGTAATTTCTTACTTTTACCACTCCACTTGAACTCCCCTAATTAAAATAGAATCTACTTTAAGATGACATAATTATCTTGACGTAAATAGTTATTACAACAGTGAAAGAAGATGAGTCAAATTTTTCCAAAAGAAAAATTTCAAATAAAGAAATCTAGGCTATAACAATATTTTTTTTCATTTTTTTGTATTTTGATTGAATCACCGTGAAACATACATTACAAAGATATTCATGATTGGGTTTCCATCGAACATTGTTCCAGCACCCATCCTTCCACCAGTGCCCTGTTCCCACCACCAATGTCCCCAAAGCTTCCATCCCTCCACCAGTGCCCTGTTCCCACCACCAATGTCCCCAAATTTCCCCCCCCCCCTCACACAGCCTGCTTCTATAGCAGGCACTTGTACTTTCCTTTTTCTATCTTTCTCTCTCTTACTCTCTCTCTCATTCTCTCTCTCTCTTTTCTTACACATTGTGTCTTGCCCTACAGACATTAAGGGTTTATAATATAAATCCCTGTGTACATCCAAGGCTGAGTTCCACTCTGGCATTACCATTTGCCACAATTAGTAGAACACTGGTATATATTTATATTCCATTAATTAATGCAGTCATTCTATGTCTATTCTTTTCTTTTCAGTTGATTTTCCAAGGTTGGAGAGATAGCCAGATTAGGACACCTTCAATTTTTATCACCCCTGCTACAAGGGAATACCTATTAAAATTTGGTCATTATATTTACTGTTTGTATTGGTATTGACAGTGCCACTAAATTAATCTCACAAAATATATATTTCAAATATTTTTTAAAAAATCTATGAAGTACATAATACTTTAGCAGATGCTTAGTAAGGAGCCTAGAGAGACTCTAAGATTCAGGATCGACGTTTTTTGTTCATTTCTTCTCCCCATTTTTTGAAGGGGTTGGCTGTTTTCTTCTTGTGAAGTTCTCCCAGTGCTAGATATATCCTGACTATTAACCCCTTATCCATGGACCACGAGAGCAACTTCCGACCCGAGTCCACCATCCCGATGGAGCCTCGGAGGAGCCCAGAGGAACCCCCACACCTTGCTGGCAGCCATTTTCACAATCCACACTCTGCAGCAGGTAAGATCCCCACCCAGCAGACTAATCCAGTCTCCAGCCCCCAGATTAATCCAGTCTCCAGTCTGGCTTGTCAGAAACCCAGCCTACAAGGACCCACCACGCAGAGACCCGCCCTTCAGAGGAGAGTATTTCAAGCGCAGGGAATGCTTGAGCCTAAGACACAGGTACACCCGGCAGAGCAGAAACCAGCTTTCCCGCTGCGCGGGGCCACTGCTGCGGCCGCGATTTACCTCCAAATTCAACCCACCCCTCTGAGAGAGTCCCACAAATTAATGAGAATATAGTGCCCGCATGGCAGAGCCTGGCAAGCTGTCCGATGCGTGTTCGATATGCCAAATCCAGTAACAGAAATGTTTATTTTCCTGACCCCGAAAGAGCCCTTTAATACGGCAGCAGTAAGAAAGGCAAACAAGCAGTGCCACACAAAAATTTCATGGCCATCCTAGGGCTGCCAAAACGAAGAAGGACTAAAATGACTGTCTGTACTTTCAATGCACGTACACTGGCATCGGAAGCATATATTGAGGATCTGATGCTGCAAGCAAAAAAAGATCAAGTACGACATCATTGGTCTGACTGAGACGAGGAGGCGCCAGTTGCATCATGCTGTATTTGACACCAGGAGAAGAATTGTTCCTTGGAACATGCGACGAAAAGAGGCATCGGTGGCGTTGGTGTCCTTGTCAACACGAACATGGCCGTAAACATTGATTCATTTGAATGCCTTACAAACCGAATAGGACGATTACACTTGAAGAGATGTGGCCCACTGCCAGCAATTTCTATCTTCATTGTCTACGCACCAACATCCACATACAAAGAAGATGAAATTGAGAAATTCTACATGGAATTGGAGGAGTTCTATAAAAAGATCACACCTTCTACAAGATCATAGTCGGTGATTTTAATGCCAAGATAGGACCAAGAAGATCGGCTGAAGAACTCCACATCGGGACCCATGGCCTAGAATGGAACGAACAGGGTGAGAGACTATCTGAGTTCATCATGTCCACCAAGACCATTCATGGGAACTCACAGTTCCAGAAAAGCTGAAGCAAAACGTTGGACATGGGAATCTCCTGGCGGACAGTTCCACAATGAAATTGACCACATCATCTTCAATCGACGGTTTTGTCTGACCGATGTAGCTGTCGTCCCCAAATTCCAAACAGGATCAGACCACCGTCTCCTTCGTGCAAAATTCTACTTCCCGCAACGGGGAGAAAAGGCTGCAAAGTTTAAGAAGAGAACTCCCAGAACGACCACCAACTGGGAACTCTTTGGCACCATTGCAGCAACATGGGAAGATACCATCATTGACGACATCGATGAAGAATACAACCGACTGGGTTCAGCACCTCCATGATTGTGCGAAGAATGCTGAGAGAGAGAAAGACACAAAAAGGACGCCTGTCTTCAGAAACTCTCGAGCTCATTCCGCCAACGTGGCAAGGCGCGAGCCTCAGGAGACCAAATGCTAACATCCAAGCTTGCTAAACAGTGCAGAGAAGCGATAAAAAGAAGACCTCAAAGACAGAAGAGCAGAAATACTGGAAGATGCAGCAGAAGCCGGGAAAAGCATTCGCACTGCCCGCCTTTCCTTTGCCAACTATAAGACCAAGATGACTGCCCTCCGACGCCCTGATGGATCTATCACATCTTCCAGAAAGGCAATGGAGAAGATTATCCAGGACTTCTACTCAAATCTCTTTGATAGCCACGTCCACCTGCCCACATACCAAATTCCACAGGATGGATATGTCATTCCCAACGTTCTCCCTTCTGAAATCCGACATGCCATCTCGTCCAGTAAAGAAGGGAACAGCACCAGGCCCAGACAAAGTCAGACCCGAACACCTGAAGAATCTGCCGTCGGTACTCATCAATACACTAGCTCGGCTCTTCACACGCTACCTGTCCGAATGCAAGGTGCCCTCCCAATGGAAAAACCAGCAGGACAGTTCTACTGTTCAAGAAGGGAGACATTCACGACATCGGCAACTATCGCCCCATCTGCCTGTTGTCTGTCATCTACAAGCTGTTTACACGAGTCATCCTGAACAGGATTAGCAGAACACTAGATGAAGGACAACCATGCGAGCAAGCAGGCTTCCGGAAAGGATTCAGCACAATCGACCATATCCACACGGTAACCAAGCTCATTGAGGTTTGTAGGGAGTACAAGATGCCGCTCTGTCTCACGCTCATTGATTTACAGAAAGCCTTTGATTCTGTGGAGACTGAAGCAGTCATCGAAGCCCTAGCCAAACAGGGTGTTCAAACCCAATACATCAAGATCCTTCGTGGAGCTGTATTACGGATTCACCACCAGGATCTCACCATTCTACAAAGAAGTGATCATTAATGTGAAAAGAGGGGTTCGACAGGGTGATACCATTTCACCAAAACTCTTCAGCGCCACCCTCGAGAACATCATGCAACAATTAGAATGGGAAGGAATGGGAGTGAAGATAGATGGTCGGCAACTACACCACCTCCGCTTCGCTGATGACATCGTTCTAATAACACCAAACATTAGCCAAGCGGCACAAATGCTGGCTGACTTTGACCGAGAATGTGGTAAGATAGGTCTACAGCTGAATCTAAAGAAAACTATGTTCATGAAGAATGAACTAGTTCCAGAGGCCCCATTCACTCTCAATGGAACAAACATCTCTGAATGCAGCAGTTATGTGTACCTAGGTCGAGAAATCAACATGATGAACGACCTAAAACCTGAGCTGCGCAGGAGGAAGAGAGCGGCATGGAATGCCTTCAAAGGCATCGAAGAAATAGCTAAAAGGACAAAGAACCTCCGGCTCCGGAGCACATCTCTTTGACTCCACCGTTCTCCCCTGCATTAACATACGCCTCAGAGACCTGGGCCCTACGAAAGCAGGATGAGAATGCTATTCGGGTCTCCCAGAGAGGAATCGAAAGAGCTATGCTTGGAATATCACGCCTCACTCAAGTGAGAGAAGGAATCCGGAGTTCTGACCTCCGTCGCTATTCCAGAATCAGGGATGCTGTCTCGTTTGCCAAGGCATCGAAAATCAGATGGGCTGGACATGTAATGCGATTTGGAGACAACCGCTGGACTAGAGCCATTACTGACTGGATCCCACGGGATATCAAAAGACCACGTGGCCGCCCACATACAAGATGGTCAGACTTCCTTGAAAAGACCCTGAAGGAACGGTTTGAGGCTCTTCATATTCCTGAATCAACCAGATGCCATTGGGCTACATTGGCACGTGATAGGGTCCAATGGAAATGTTACTGGCGCCCGCCGAGCAAATCGATGAATAACGGGATTCAAGTGATCAAGTGA
>JAJIBD010025484.1:0-89903 GCA_021461705.1 Cryptotis parvus | reverse complement strand
GGTTCTGCTGGCTCATCTGTGTGCTCCAGTCTCCCTCCCGCCGTGCCTTGGAGACCTCCGAAGGCCGCTTGGTTGGCAGGTGACGTCCTGCTGTGGGGGGCATGCCCCACCCAGCACATCTGTCCTTTGAAGACACACAGGGGAGAAGCAGGCCTTGAGTGAGGGTGGAGGCAGCGAGGGAGGGCAAAGCTGTGTGCCCCCCAACACTCAGGACTGGTGGGGGAGAGAGGCGGGCCAGGGACCCTCAGGGCACCCCCACGCTCACACCAGCCCTGCTCCTGGCTCCTGCAGCCTCAGGTACGCAGCAAGGATCTACTCTCCTAGTGTGGGCCCCGGGAGGCTCAGGTGCTCTCAGCGCTCTGAGAAGCGGCGGGTCCCAGCCTGCTGCATCCTGCTCTGTCCACGGAGAGCGTTGGTGTGTGCTGTTAGGACCTGATATGATGTTTGGACCCAAAGAGAGCGTGTGTGGGCGGCGCTGGGTCTTAAGCCTGCTTCACTGCCGATGGCCAAAAAGGAAACAGATAAATAAACACACATCCGAAGGCCCTGGTTACTGTTGCTGTTATTTAGCATGGAAATTTATTTACAAATGCACAGTCGGTATTCAATTACCCCAGGCTAACTAACGCATAGTACTGAAGGCTTGGGGTGGGACTGAGACCCCACAGGAAGACCGTCTCCCTCCAGAGGCAGGGAGCTTTGGGGTTGGCACTTTGGGGAGACTCCCCCCATCCCCGAACCTACAGAGGGAAGATGTCTCCTGGTAAAGCGTTGGATGTCAGTAAAATTGCCCTTTCCGTCATGTACGAAAAGGGGTGGCCAGCTCAGTTGATTGATTCTAAGTGTCAGATTCCGTGAAATCCAGAATGGGAAGGCATTAACCACACAGTGTTGGGTTTTGTTTTTGTTAGTTTCGAGGGAGGGTGGGTTTGGGCTATGCCCAGTGATGCTCAGGGCTCACTCCTGGCTCTGCGCTCAGGCCCCTCTAGGGTGCTGGGATCAACAGCTGCATGCCAGCTGAGGGCCTTAACCCCCTGGACTATCTCTCCAAGCCCCACACAGAGCTTTTCAGGACGGAATTGTTTCTCCCCACCCAGTGGCAGCTGGGTTCGAGCCGTGCTCCTGGGTCAGAGACCCAGAGGGGCTACAGCAGAGCCTGCTGGGAAAATCCTGCCCAGGAGGAGGTGCAGGCGGTGGCTATAGTACAGCGTGTCCTGGCCTCCCCGGGCAGCCGGTCAGAGCAAGTAGAGTGGCCCAGCTGGGTGCGGCGCCCACCTCCCTCCATGACAGCGGGGGTAATTCTCGACAGCCAGCATAAGTGTATTTAAGTGCTGACGAAGGGAGAAGCTGGGAAAAGATCCTCAAAGTGACCCGAGAAAATTCTCAGCACAAAAATGAACCAGTCCTCCCCCCGTTCTAAAGAAAGTCCCCCCAAAGCCCCTGTCCTGAGTGCCCTCCTTCCCCCCTGTCCCAGGGTCCCGCGGCATTTGTACACATTAGGGTCTGACAGCTCTTGAGTTCCCAATGATAACAGCCATCTGACTTGATCGGAGTTCAATGGATTTTTTCACTAAAATAGAATCATCGCCGGGGTGATGGATAGAAAAAAAGTAAAAAGCAATACATCCTGATAAATGCGCTGCCCGCTGCCGCCTGGGAAGACGGTGACCTTGCGCCATCCATAAGGGAGCCAGGCGCAAAGCCCCTGCTGGCTGCCACTCCGCTACGGCGCCGGGAAATGGGCGCCCCTTGGCAGTCCACTGGTGGGTGCAGGGGGACAACCGGGGGAGGCCATGGATCATGCTGAGAGGGCTCTGGGGGGAGAGCAGGACTCTGAAGGTCATTGCGTCCAGTGGGTCACGGAGGGGCTGCCGAGCCTCTTTCTCCTTCAAGGAGGCTCCATGAGGAGAGAGCAGGTCAGCAGCGACTCCAAGAGCTCCCAACCCTCCTCATCCCTCTTCCCGCAGAAGGCGAGAGCCAGGGGTGAGCCAGAGGGGGTGTGGGGGTGGGCAAGGGGGTCTTGCCACGACTGGCCTCCCCTGCAGCCTGGGCCACGTCTACCAGGACGCTCACATTTCCACGGTTATCTAGGCCTGTTGGCCATGGCCGACCATGAGGATTCCGTCCCGCCAATCACCCCCTGCTGCTATCCCAGGACAGGAGGCTGCTGGGAAGACCCCAGAACTGCCCTCCCCCAGGTCAGAGGCCCTAGTCAGGGCCAGAACCGCCCGGTGGAGTGGCCAGCCCGCGGGGAGGGGATGGACGTAGGCGTTGGCAGGTACCCGTCTCAGGCGGGTTCTGTCTGCCCAAGGAAAATATTAAAGTAAAAATTAGATCATAAATTTGGAGGCTCCGTCACCCAGCCTCAAGTGCATATTGCCCACCAAGTCCAGAGACTCATTAGCATCTTATGTAAATCAGTTATTACTGTTCCCCACTTCCTTAATTATCCATGTTATTTCAATACAGCCCTTTCTTTGATGTCCCAATTCTATATTTAAATAGTGCAAGATTTCTATCGGGCCCTCCCAGAGAGGCTTGTGCCATGCAAAAAATCATGCCAAGAGCAGCTATTTCAGAGGCTACAGGGAAATGTTTAATTGGTTCATCCCATTTGAGTGATGAGGCCGTGTTACGGAGCGCCGCTCAGAGGCACGGACAGGCCTAGCTGGGAGAGGTTTACTCAGACCTGCAAGAGGCCGCCGCAGATTGGCCCCTGGACATTTTTCGATCCTCGGTGGGACCTGATTCAAAGGGAATTTTTTTTTTTTTTTTGCAGACTTCATGGGATTTGGCTAAACGATTGATTCATAATTGAAATGTTTGGAAATAAAATCCAGCAGCCCCTGGCCCCGGCAAGTGGTTCTTTTGGGGGGTGGTTGATAACTGAAAAGGCAGAGGGAAGAGAACCTCCCCCCTCCCCACCAGGGAGTGTGCAAGAAGGGGCTGGTCCCACCCCACCGGCAACCGGAAAGAGAGAGCATGCCTGAACCGTATCTGCTTTGTGGGCTGGGTTTGCCTTTCTGGGGGCATCTTTGGTTTTTATAGCTCTGGGGCACACCCCCAGGGTGCTCCTGGCGCTCGGCAGGCGTCACTCTGGCGGGCTTCGGGGTGCTGTGTGTCCGAGATGGAACTCCGGGGCGAGCCACGTGCAAGGCAGGTGCCCAGCCGGCTGTCCTGTCGGTCCAGCCAGTGTGGGGGTCTCCTTCCTGCTCTGGGACAGCAGGAACTCACAGGTGACTGCTCTGGGGTCTTTCCTCTGACCACTGAGATTATCCTGTGGCACTGAGTCCCTTCCCTGTACACCCAGCCCGCTGGAATAGAATTGCTCTTACTGGCTCCTGCTTTGGGTAAGATAAAGGTTTCCAGCCCCTTGTTAGAATCAGCGAAGAGAACTTTTACCGTGAATGGACACGTCAGAGAGTGGAGTCCGCTTCCCTCCAGGGCCACACGGTCCTGTGACTGGCCTTCGTTTTCTGGGGGTTGGCGGGGGAACAGAGCTGGTGGGTAGCTGGGCTGGGATGATGGTGTTGGTTTTGGCGGCAGGTCAAACCTGGCAAAGGACCTGGTCGTCCACGAAATCCGGCAGCCCGGCTTCCCTTGGAAAGTTGCACTGCAATGTAGAAGTCCTCTGAGGAGGCTCTGTGTGGTGCCAGAGACGGGCTCTGGGGGCTTCTTTGGTACCCAGTAAAGGGACGCCGGGCTTCACCGTGGAGCAGGTGTTGGGGTCACCATCGGCCTGTATCAGAGCACCACACTTCTCACACCTACTGTCCCCTTCTCGGGGAAAAAAATGGATCTCAGTGCCCTCCGGAGATCTGCCTTCTTTAAAGAAACAATCGTGTGTGCCCGCCACTGCCAACAAACAGCACCTGAGGGAACTAGTATCCCCTCAGGATCAAACAGCATCCTGGGAGGTAGGCAGGGACGGGGGTGTGGGGGCATTATCTCCACCTTGGGAAACTTCTTCCAGTCTTCTTTCCTAAGGAAGTAAAGAGGGTCTTTGGGGACCATGGGTTTGCTTCATTCAGAGCCCAGGGCAGAAGACACACTGTCTGAGTTGGGAGGGACGCGGCTAAGCAGACCATTGGCCACTGCAGGGGTGGAGGGGGAACGCCACCAGCCCTTCCCTATCTGTCCCCTGCTCAAATCAGTTATCTTCACAGAAAACGCAGCTCTGCGGACTAAAGCCCTTCAATATTTTATCTGCCTTATTGGTTATTTATTTAGCACCTTTAAGGGGTTGCTGTGTCGCACGCAAGGTGCAGGTCTGAGCACTTCAACTAGAATCCATCTAGCTGTCTAGTGAGGGTCTTTGGAGGCAAACACAGGGCGTTTCTATAAACAGAGCCTGGGCCCATGCGGGAGAGCGCCAGCCCTCAGGTGGGGCCTCTTTTCAAACCACACCGTCCCAGTCCAACTCGGGGTTCCCCAGAGCCCACTGGGCACCCTCGTTCTAGAGATTCTTAAAAGCTGCAAAGCTGTAAGTGAGGCCGGCTGTGAAGAAGGACCAGGAAAGTGCTCCTGATGGCCGGCCCCCACCCAGGAAGTCACTGGAAGCGAAGCGCCCGAGTCCCTCCCCAGGACCATATTCCTGCTCTTCAGTTGGTTGGTTTTAGCCGCTGGCTCAGGCCTGTTGGTGTTCCCGGCTTATTTCTGGCTCTCCTCTGACGGTTCACTCTTGGCGGGCTCAGGGTTCACTCGTAGTGGGGCTCTGCAGGGTCAGAGATCAAACCAGGGTTGGCTGTGTGCAAGTTGTGTGTCCTCCGTTGTTGTGTAGCCTGGGCCCTGCTCCTAGGCAGAGGCTGACTCTCAAAGTGACTGTGCCGCGATTGGAACCAAGGCACCCTTGGGCTGAGACCGGGTAAGGGGTGCAGCCCCCCAAGCCCCACGGCTTCTCCCGGCAGAGGAGGGCTCTGCCCACGGAGACCGGAACTGGCCCTACAACGCCCACCAGCATGCCCTGGTGCCTTAGGTGCGTCCCTCTCGCCCTTTGCCCTTTGACCCTGGGGCTGCACACCTTTTCTGTCTCGCCCCTTGCAAGCATCAGCCTTTGCGTCTCTCCTAGATTCTTCCTTCCTGTTAGGAAAAACCTGCCGGCGTCTCTGCCGACTTCCTGGTCTCCGGCCACAGCGCTCGTGACTGGTGGGGTTTCATCCCGGGAAAGCACAGTGCTCCGGCTCTAAAGTCCACCGTCTAAAATCATCATCATGTATTTTCATCAGGATGAAATATCGGCCGCTCGGCTGGGCGCGGGGTTTTATTAATGGTCTGCTGTCAGCGCTGGATGTTCTGCATATTTGCATATTAAACAGCTGAGTGAAGAAACATCCTTTATTGCTGCAGGGAATAAATCAGTTTAAGGCAAGTTCTCGTCATTTATACTCCTTTCAGCTAAGTCTGCTTTTATTGGAATAAATCGTTGAAGTGCTTTTTGCTCATTCTTTGAATACTGATGAAATTTACCTTGATAGGACCTCGGGAAAAATAATGTTTTCTTAAAGGCACAGCGTTGTTCCATTATTTTGAGGAGCGCTTCAATACATTATTGATACGATCATTTAGGAATATCAGGTGAAAGGGGGAGGAAAAGCAGTTTGGAAGGAAGACAGTCTTCGCTCCAGATAATTTGGCTCGATGCAACTTTATGGGTGGGGCAGAAGCAAACACAAAACCAAAGCGGAAACACAACCACAAAAGTGTCTTTGTAAATGAATGAGGCACTGTTTGCCTTCCGGTCCTGCGGTGGGTAGTGTGTTCCGTGGACACACCAGGAGCCCACGTTTGCCGCACCAGCGTAGGCAGAGCAGGTCCCAGGAAGTCGGGTTGTCTTCGTATATGAATTATACCCGGCCCTGGGCTCGGGGTACAGTGACGTTCGGTGGGACCCACACAAATGTTTTGGGTTCCTCCATCCATTCTCTGTCTAGTGGGTTACTCTGTTATCTGTGCTGGTGCTCAGAAATGTCTGTCTGAACCAAAGAGCTCCTGAAAACAGGAAGGAGGAATTTTTTTTCTTTTCCTGCCATCCTGAGTTTTAAAAACCTGCCGGTATGTGAAACTTGTGCATGAAATCCCAGATTCCAGCCACACGGGCGGTTCCGTCACCTGCAGAGCGAGCAGCTACAGGGGCGGTGTGGGGGCCAGCTCTGGTCGCCCCAGCTCTGCCCACGCCCTGTCACGTTCCCCCTGGTGGGACATCTCCTTGGGGCCACCCATCTTCCATCCATGCCTCTCAGTGGGCTCCGCCAAACCTGGCTAATGTCCCGCTCGTGGAGCCGTACCTGGCTCCCGGGAAGAGTTGGGTCGGCAGATGCTGGTGTGAATTAAAGACAAGAGCCGGCATGTTGGTGCCCCCAGTGGTTTCTTTCCAAGCACAGAGACTGGCAAGTCTTTGACACGAAATTTTGTGCTTCCCAAGTTAATTTTATGTCTACAAAGTAGCCCTCAGCTCTTTCAAATCTTTGCCCAAAGGGGTCCTTAGTAGTCGAGGGATGCCCATGGTAGACCTCAGGCAGCAGCTCTGAAGGTAGGAAACAAAGCAAACACAGAGAAGGTTGACTTGGCGCCTTTCCACCCACCGGGTGTGATGTACATGGTGGCCTGTGTCAGCGACGGACAGAGCAGTGCCCACTGCCCTGGGCCACTTTATACAAAACCAGATTTTCAGAGCCTGAGCCACGGTACAGCAGGGAAGGTGCTTGCTTAGCATGTGGCCAACCCGGGCTCAATCTCTTGCACCACCAGAAGTGAGCCCTGAGGGCGGAGTCAGGAGCCCCAGAATCAACCAACCGAGCAAACAAAACCAGCTTTGCCGTCCACGTCCACGTCCTTCTCTCCGGAATGGTCAGTGTAGCTTTGCCTCCCACGTCCTTCCCTCCCGGAATGGTCAGTGTAGCTTTGCCTTACATCCTTATCTCCGGAATGGTCAGTGTAGCTTCGCCTTTCACGTCCTTCCTTCCTGGAAGGGTCAGTGTAGTTTCGCCTTCCGAGTCCTTCCCTCCCGGAATGGTCAGTGTAGCTTCGCCTCCCATGTCCTTCTCTCCCTGAAGGGGTCAGTGTAGCTTCCGCCTTCCGAGTCCTTCCCTCCCGGAATGGTCATTCTCTGCAGTGTCTGCTCGTCTCTCCATCTGGGAAAGTCTTGCTCACTGCGAGAGCATCACCAGAGCTCAGGGTTTTCTCTCTTGGCGTCGCTGTTCTGTCCTAATGCACCTGTGCCTGGTGCTCAGTGGGTCGAGGCGGGCCTCAGTTGGCATCCACACTCCAGCCGTGAGGAGGTGCTGAGCCCTGGACAGACTGGCCACCCTCTTCACAGAAGGACAGTCAGTGAGCAGGGTGCCAGCACCTACCTGTGCAGGGGCCTGGGCAGGCATGCGCAGATTTCCTTGGGAGGCCTCTCTCTGTGTTTGTAGAAAGGTGCCCCCCACCCCAGCCGCACATGCCGTCTGTCCTCTCAGCTCTCAGGTCTCCACTAAGGCTGGATCCCAGAGAAGTCTCGGAGAGTCAGGAACTCTGAGAAAGGGGGACAGCTGGAGCTCCTTTCCCAGATCTCCGGATAAGCCGGATGCAGATTTGGTGGCAATGGCAGGAACCCCAGCAGCCCCAGGCTCATGTATCACCTGTGTCTCTGCAGAGAGCGCTGCGTTCTGGCTGTCCGTGGCAGGCAGGGCAGGCCAGCCCCATCCTGCCCGGGCCTCGCTCCCTGCCACCTCCACCCAGGGAGCCAGTGCAGCAGGGCTGGTGCCTGAACCTGCAGGGGTCTCCGGGAGACGCCCTGGGCCAGAGGGCTGGACCCTGCTCTCCCTGGCCTCAAGGAACAAGCAGCACAGGATGCGAAGAGCCTCATCACAGGCACCATTGACACTCCTGTTTCCGTTTCTGCCAGGAGTGGTGTGGTGTCCACATAAATCACTCGTGGCAGAAGCTCCTTGTTTTTTAAGTGGAGGATGTGGAGGACTCACATTTAATAACCGGAGAATCGCGTCCAAACAGCCGCTCGCTGACGGCACAGGTGGCCAGCCTGGCCTTCCCGGACAGCAGGGGCAGCTTTTGCTGGCTTGATGGTCATGGCAAGGTGCCTTTGCCTGGACACGACTCTGACCTGCGACCCCACCCTCCCCTCTGTTCTAGAATAGGTCTGGGGTGGTGCTGGCCCCTCGCTCCCTGACTGGTGCTTGAGGCTCATGGCCTCTCTCGCCTCCGTTTTTCATCTGTAAACCAGGCGTGAGGCTGGCCCGTTCCGCAGGGAGCTATTCCAGTCTAAGTTCATGAGAACACAAGGCCTGATTAAAACCCAGCGTCTCGGCTGGACAGATGGTCCCAGGGCTCCCAGAGACCCCGTGCCCGGCACCCAGCTCAGTGCTGGTCACACAGTCCAGAGTGTTGGGCGTTTGATGGCGTTCTCCGTCCTGCTGCAGGAAGTGGGGTGTCATTGCCGTGTCCTGCCTGGGCTTGGGGATCCAGTAATTATGACCTCCAACACACACACACACACACACACAGACACACACAGACACACACAGAGCTGGTCCCTACCCCTGCGCCCACACTCGGGAGATCACGGTCCCAGATGGCGTCTCCTGGAAAGAGCGATCTGAAGTTGAAATGATCCAAGATCTTTCCCCTGGGTGCCGTGCTGGGCTCTCTGGATGCCCCAGTCGCCCCCTCCGGCAGATCCAGCGTGTTCTCAGCTTCACCAAGGCCCAGACAGGAGGGAGGCAGGGAGGCCGACCTCCACCACGTGCTCTGAAGGCCACTGCGGATTGCAAAGGGGACGTCTGCATCTGTGAGCCACAGCTGGCGGGGAGGAGGGGCTAGAGGCGACAGACAGACAGATGTCCCCGCGGGGTTGCCCTGCAGATGACACTCATGTTGACCATTGAGCCGCCCGATCAGTACTTCATGCTGGCCTGGTCATCCAGACCTCACACGTCCAGCCCAGCGGGGCCACGCTGGGCCTGTGTTTCAGGGTCGCTCCGCTTCCCTCGGTAGTTGGGTGAGGAGAGGGTGAGGAGGGGCCTGGCTCTTGGGGTTCAGCGGGGGTGTGGCTATTCCGTGTGAGGCGGCCTGGGTTGAGGGCTGAGGTTTGGGCTGAGGTTTGGGTGCTGTTTTAAGTCCATCATGTTTATTGGGGAAATTAGGGGAGAGAGAGCGCAGGCCCGGGGGAGAGAGAGAGAGACGCAGGCCCGAGGGGGAGAGTGAGAGAGACAGGCCCAAAGGAGAGTGAGAGACTCATACCCAAGGGTACCGGGCTTCTCCAGAGCACAAAGCCCTCAGGCCAGCGGGGACACGGGCCTTTCCCAGAGAACAGAGATACAAGTCAGAAATTCCCATCTGGGGGTAGCTGGAAGCCACTGGGTGAGAGCCGGGAAATGTGTTTCTCAGGAACATCAGGCACAGCGGCTGGCAGGTGACCTGGGGCAGGCTCAGACCTTCTGGGCATTGCCACCAGACTTTTTTAGCCCCCCACGCACGAGGTTCCCAGAGCTCAGGGCTGTGGGAGGGATCACCGAGGCCCATTCCCCAGGATTCTGTCCCGCACCCGCCTTTGGTCCCACAGCGCAGATTCACAGCCTCCGACAGAAGAACCCGAGGTTGGTGGTGATCGTGGCTTTAGACCTGAGCCCAGAACCAACTCTCTGAGTTCTGTTTCCGATGACTTGGGCTGGTGCCAGTTTGAGCGATTTGGGTTCAAAGGGGACTTGGAGGGACTGTTTGGAGATTGGAGTCATCACAGCAGGGAGTTGGCGTGGGCAGGGCCAGTAGCAGCAGCGTCTAAAAGGCCACTGCATGGGGTCCCTGCGTGGGGTCCCTGCGCAGGGCACACACCCCACCACGCCCAGAGAATGAGCTGGGCCCAGTGTCATCCATGCAGGAGTGAAGCCGTGTTGGCTCCGGGAAGGGACGCACTTACCGCAACCTGTGATCAATCCAGTTCACCTGCCCGCTGCCAGGATGGGCTTTGTCCGTAGGCCCACGCAAGCACCCTGATTCGGAAACACGCTCTTCCCGCCCCAGTCACGCTGCGGGCTGGTGCTGGGGTCATGGGCCTGCATTACGGAGCGGAGGCGAGCCAAGGCTGCCCCACTGTCCTCCAGGCGTGTGACCTGCTTATCTTCCCCTACGCCCATGGCTCTCTCAGGGGGAGCAACGGCCTCGAAGGAGGCCTGGGGGATGGGCCATGTCCTTCTCTCTTTCAGGGCGCTGCCGTCGGCTGCATTTGAAATTCAGCACAGACCCATAAATCCCACTTTGCTGGGAACAGCCAGCCCAGTGTGTATTGAACATTAGGAAAACAGTAAATCCAGCCCATTTATTCCCATTAACCAGCCTGGGCATCCCGCGCCCGCATGAGGCTGGAGATTATGGCGTGGCCGTTTCAACCGTGGAAGGTGGGAGCAGATGGCAGGGCTGGGGAGGCCGCAGATTGCTCTAAGAACGCCGCTGGAATCCAACAGTCACAGCTTCCTCCAGCCTTTCATCTGCTCTGGGTCGGCCACGGGCTGTCCCCACAACACCCCCCACACTCCACATGCCCATTCCATAGTGGATCTTGGGCCCCATCCCTGGCAATTTCCAAATAGCGACTTAGACTCAGAGCGGGGCTTTTTGTTTCCCAGAAGCGAACAGCAGCTCTGAGCATCTCCCATTGGACAGAGGCGGTTCTGTCCCCACACCACTGCTGTAGAAGCAGCGTGCACTCGAGAAAGCAGGTTTCCCTAGGAAAGTCGTGGGGTCCCAGGCCAAGATTTTAGATCCCTCAGCTGGAACACAAGTATTTGCTGACTGTCAAAATACTATTTAGTGATATAAACCAATAATTCCATTAAAAATTATTCTCTGTAAAACCTGTATTTAACAACCGTATGTGTCTGTGTGATTGCATGTTCTGCGTCCTGGGAGCCAGAGCCTGCGTCCTGTGCCCACTTCTGGTTCTCCCAGCTCCCTCCCTGAGCTCTGTTCGTCTCGCTGCATTTATGGGCATGTGTCTGCCCTCTGGGGCTCACCTAGGAGGGTTTAGGGTGCCACACTGCAGCAGCCGCCTCTGAGATCACGTCCTTGAGGTGTGGGCCAAAGGAAAGGGCCTGTCCCTGAAGGGGCAGCAGAGCTGGCTGGGATGGAAAGGTCAGGGCTGAGGGCTGGTGCGCACAGCAGAGGCGTGAAACAGGGCAAGGTTGGCTGGGGAGTCAGGGGTGCAGGGAGTGACTCAGGCATGGATGGGGCGACAGGCGTGGTCAGCAGCGTCCAGCACACAAGGCCAGAGGCAAATCCTTGGGAGTCTGGGCTATAGTATATGTAGTATATATCGTTGCAGTATATGTCATTATAGTATATGCAGTTAGAGTATATGCAATTAGAGTATATGTAGAGCATATGCCATTAGAGTATATGCCGTTAAAGTATGTTGTTAGAGTATATGCCGTTAGAGTATATGCTGTTAGAGTATATGCTGTTAGAGTATATGTAGAGTATATGCTGTTAGAGTATATGCCATTAGAGTATATGCCGTTAGAGTATATGCCGTTAGAATATATACCATTAGAGTATATACCATTAGATTATGTTGTTAGAGTATGTCGTTAGAGTATATGTCGTTAGAGTATATGTTGTTAGAGTATATGTCGTTAGAGTATATGCTGTTAAAGTATATGCCATTAGATATATGACATTAGAGCATACGTCATAGAGTATATTAGCATATTTAGCCCAGACCCTGGGTGAATGGAATCAGGCCAGGCACCCTCTGTTCTCCGGCTTAGAAGCCTCTGAGGCCAGAGGCTTTTTAGAACGCTCAGCAGCCATGTTGTTGTCCTCATGTGTCTGGGCCCGAGTTTCTCTCTGTGAAATGGGACCCAGGCCCCCTCCCCCAGCATGCTGGGTCACGGGAAGAGCTGAGCTCAGCTACTGGGAGTTTGGCCGCATGCTTTTGGGGAGGCTTGAAATGGCAGCCAGTGCCACCTGCCTCTCCCCTAGCCTGCATTCTGCGGCCCCTCCCCACAGCCCCTGGACCTTGTGCCACGCGTGGGTGAAGAGGTGTGCAGGCACGTGGCATCCCCACGCCCTGGAGCCAAGCTGAGCTGAAGGCCACAATGTGTTGTGGCAGCCAGTTCCCCAGGAACGCCTCGGGCTGCCGCGGGCGTCCGCCATAGCCCCACGCTGGGTCAGGAGGGCAGACAAGGCGGAATCCGTGAAAGCTGTTGGAGATTTCCATGAGGATTTGCACAGTGGTTGGAATTAGCCACGCATTCTTGAGCAACGCTGCAGGAAGGGATCTTGACTGTGAAAACGATTATGACATTCCGGAGCTGGGAATGGCACCAGGCAGCATCTGAGCTGCTGGAGGCTGCAGTTGCTGTTTGTTTCCTCCTCGTCCACGCCCTGCTCTGAGGCAGGCCCTGGGTCTCGTCCACTCCCTGATGAGGCAGACCCTGGGCTCTCGTCCACGCCCTGCTCTGAGGCAGGCCCTGGGTCTTGTCCACTCCCTGATGAGGCGGGCCCTGGGCTCTTGTCCATGCCCTGCTCTGAGGCAGGCTCACAGGGGACCAAGACAACCAAACCAGCAGTCTCAAATCCACGCATGCAAGCCCCAATAGCACCTTAGAGTAGGGTTTTGTGTGTGCTTTTTGTAGAGGTCTTCTTATTAGTGTGGTATTTGGTAGGCGTCTTCTTGTTTGTGTGTTTGGTAAGGGTCTTATATGTATGTGTGTTGGGTAGGGGTCTTCTTATTTGTCTGTGTGTTGGGTAGGAGCTCTTCTTGTGTGTGTGTGTGTGTGTGTGTGTGTTGGGTAGGGCTCTTCTTATTTTTTTAGTATAGCTGCTGTTCTTTCCTCCAAAGCAGGTGAAAATATAAAAAATTAATAAAAGTGTGTATTGTGGGCTGGAGAGAGAGGTTTAAGGCCTTGGATCCCGGCACCACATATGGGCTAGCACCCCAGGAATGACCCCAACAGAAGAGGAGTAACGCCTGAACATCGCTAGGTGCACCTCCTGTCTTCCGATGAAACTGTGAAACCCTAACTTGAAAGGGCTGCACCCATCCCCACGCACCTCCCACTTTAGGGACCTTAAAAGGGCTGCCCCAGCCCCCACGCAGCGCAATCTCCATAGGTGCCCACGACAGCCAGCTCGTTTGTTTACTCATTTCTTGTTTTGCTTTCGCCGTCTTTGGGGTGTCAGAGAAAAGGCTTGTGATTTGCTTTGCTGTGACGAAAGGCCAGCACGGATGTTTGCCAAAGCTATTTTGTGTTCTGCCAGACAGTCCCAGCTAAAGGGGGGGGGGGTGTGTGTGTGTGTGTGTGTGTGTGTGTGTGTGTGTGTGTGTGTGTGTGTGTGTGTGTGTGTGTGTGTGTGTTCTTCATCCAGAGGCTTTTCTCTTGCCATATATCCAAACAGTGCCCAGTGCTTTATATTGACGATAGCTTTGACACTGTGGGGACACAGCAAAGCCAAATAGGACATCGAGGGCTTCATTGGGGAGGAGGCGTGACCAATCAAACACTAGAGCACAGACTTTTTAATTTTTGCATGTGGGAGGCCTCGGTGCAAGCCTTGGGACTGCTCGGTCTGGAGCACCCAGCCCTGCAGAATGTGACCCCCTCACCAAGATAAATAAACAAGTACATAAAAACAGATTCTTCCTGGGAGAGGGCATGAAAGCAAGGCTGGACAGCCGCCACTGCGGGGTGAGCTTCCTGGGGTAGAGTCTTCGTCCTGTCCTGTATGTAAGTCAGCTGTCAGTCTGCTGTCAGTCAAGCTGTCAGCCAGCTGTCAGTCAAGCTGTTAGTCAGCTCTCAGTCAAGCTGTCAGTCAGCTGTCAGTCAGCTGTCAGTCAACTCTCAGTCAAGCTGTCAGTCAAGCTGTCAGTCAGCTGTCAGTCAGCTGTCAGTCAAACTCTCAGTCAAGCTCTCAGTCAGCTGTCAGTCAGCTGTCAGTCAGCTCTGTCAAGCTGTAAGTCAAGCTGTCAGTCAAGCTGTCAGTAGCTTTCAGTCAAGCTGTCAGTCAGCTGCCAAGCTGTCAGTCAAGCTGTCAGTAGCTGTCAGTCAAACTGTCAGTCAGTTGTCAATCAAGCTGTCAGTCAAGCTGTCAGTAGCTTTCAGTCAAGCTGTCAGTCAGCTGTCAAGCTGTCAGCCAAGCTGTCAGTAGCTGTCAGTCAGCTGTCAGTCAAGCTGTCAGTAGCTGTCAGTCAGCTGTCAGTAGCTTTCAGTCAAGCGGTCAGTCAGCTGTCAAGCTGTCAGTCAAGCTGTCAGTAGCTGTCAGTCAAACTGTCAGTCAGTTGTATATCAAGCTGTCAGTCAAGCTGCCCCCACCCCTGCCCCTGACAAGCTAATGTGGGCTAGCTCTGGCTCTGCTCTGATCCCACAGTTACGCGGTCTGAGAATCTGGGGCGGAATCTGGGAGATAATTACAGTGATGGAGCCCGTAGGGATGAGAGGGAAGGTCAGTGGGCGTCGTTTTGGAATCATCTGGTACTTCCTGGGTTTGTGTCATGCCGCAGACACAGCCACATCAACTGCTGTTGAAATGTACTTTTGCCGAGGCACCGTGATTTGCAGAGAATTTCAGATTGAGTTTCGGGCACCGTGTCCCACACCAGCCCCTTCAGCGGCTCCTTCCCGCCACCGGTGCCCCGAGTTTGCCCCCCCACCGCCCACCCTAGCTCTTCGGGGCGACATCCCACCGCCCGCCCGTCGGGCACTGGGTTTCACACGTAACACTTCACCTCCTTCAGCACCTTCTCTGCCTCCAGCGTGATGGCCACTTTCCTCCACCATTGCGCGTCCTTTCCCGTCCTCCCGCCCCCAGGGACAGGCTCCCACTGAAGGCCACTTCTCATGTCCCTTCCTTTGAGCCTTCGGGCGTGTGTCTCTCCTCTGCCCTGCTGCTTTATGCCCTGCGGATGAGAGATCTTGGCGTCATCCATGCCTGTCCCTCCTGACTTCAGACACTCTCCTGGTCCGTCCACCCGGCATCAGGCTGCCCAACTTCACCTTTTCTTATGGCTTCATGAGATTCCAAAGTGTAGATTTCATAGTGTAGGTGGATTCCATAGTGTGGGGGCTTCACGCCTGGAGTGTGCGCCCCTTCCACGAAGCCCCCCAGCCCTGCTGGGAACATGACACTTTCTTCCTGTGATTACTGCTGAGTACTTGTGGCGGCACTGGCGGTCAGGTGCTCAGAGGAGGCCCCTTGCCCGACCCTCAGGAGGGAAACTTTAAGGCAAGCTGGTAGCAGCTGCTGAGCCACTGGATATTTTTGTTTGTTTGGGGGCCACACCAGCAGTAATTAGGGGTTACTCCTGCCTCTGCACTCAGGAACTTCTGCTCTTGCTCAGGGGGACCACGTGGGATGTAGGAGATGGAACCGGAATTCGGCTGTGTGCAAGGCGGCGTCTGCCCTGTACTCCGGCTCCAGCCCCTTTGTTGAATGCTGGCGTGGTTTTTGGGGGGTTCCCCAATTAAGAAGACCATCAGCTGTCCAGTGTCCATTTGTGTGGGAGTGATCATGTGAGAGTCTGAAAATCTGGCCGATTAGAGCGGGAACAGGGACAGGATGGTTAGCCCGAGGCCTTCCCCAGCGCTGTCCAGCCACGACTCTCCTCCTCGCCTGACCAGTGCACCTGCAGGCCCGAGTGAAGGACCCTCCTTCCTTCCAGAAGGGGACCCGGCCCAGGGGCTTGGCTCGGTTCTTCCAGATAGCGATTGGCTCTGAGTATTGATCCACGTCAGAGAGAGTCCAGGACAGCCCCGCCACCACCGCTCATAGACACACAGGAATTGAGCACCGCGTTTGTAAACATATCTCACAAATCCCCTCTGAGTGCCACATCGGAACAAATCCGATTCATACCTGAACTCTCCGACGAGAAGAAAGAGCCTCACTTTAGGCTGCTGCTAGCTGCCTTGTCACGCCCCTCCCAAGCCCCCAACCTTAAATCAACCTTCATCTCTGCCAGCTCCGCCCAGGAGCCTTAGCCCCCTCCCAGCACGGGGCTCTGGGCTCTTGGGTTGGTCTGGAGTGCTGAAGGCCTCGGTCCCCCGCCTTCATGAGAAAGGGCCTGAGCCCAGGCGTTGTGTTCATTTGGCTCCAGATTGTTTAACGGGATAAAGGGAATGATAGAGAGCTTCCAAATCCACGGCGCCTCTCTTAAATGTGGGTTTCAATGAAACTATGATCCAAGACTCACTTCTTCTTTGGTCTGATACATGCCCAGAGGAACCTGAAGACAGGGTCACTGATAGATGTCATAAGGTAGTATTGTGCGTGTGTGGAGCCTGGCGGTATTTCATTTCATTGAACTAATTTTTGTTTGGGGGCCACACACAGTGGTGCTCAGGGCTTAGCTTCTTCACTGCACTCAGGGATCACTCCTGGCAGTGCTCAGGGGGACCCTCTGGGGTACTGGGGAGTGAACCTGGGTCGGTGGCTTTAAGGCAAGCTCCCTGCCTGCTGTCTGATGACTCCAGCCCCCAATAGTATTTTAAATAAGATTCACTTTGTGTTCCAGAGGCCTCCTGAAAAGTTTACAAGTGAGCGAACAGTGCATCTGAGATCCGCTCCAAGAGCATCTAGGGAAAACAGTGGCCCCAGAGTCAAGATTGGATGTTGGCCATCCTTGATCAACCTTGGGTTCGTGTGACTAGTTTCTCTAGGCTGCACTTGAGAAATTTCCGTAGCCAAATATCCGGGAGTGCGGCCTGATAGGGCGTGGCGCGCGTGTGACCCAACAGACCCGGCGTTTACTGAGTGCCGGACACGAGGCAAGCCAATACCCATAAAGGATGTGCCACGGGATCTAGGACATGGCAGCGCCCATGCCAACACCAAGGCTGCCATAGAGAACAGGACTGGCTCTTCTCCGGCCAGGAGTGGCCGCCCAGAGGCCGGTAGGACTGAGTTTGCCTATGAGCGAGACAACGTGCGGAGAGGCGCCTGTCTGGACTTTCTTGCTCGCGAGGACTCAGAGAGAGGTTGTGGCTGGTGTCTGCTCAGCAGCTCGGCCGGGACACCCACCCTGCGGTTCTCGACCTCATTCTTGTGGGATCTCAGAAGCCTCCGCAGCACCAGACAGCCATCGGGCTCCGGGTCGGCAGCGCCAGGCCAGGGATGGTACTAGTTGGGTCACGCACTTCTTTTTATTTCACCCAGTCACTGTGAATTCCAGAGTTCTACCTCACTGGGTTTCGGAGGGGCCTCACCGTGCCGCCTTCCGTCCGCCATGCCCCCGGGTTTCCCCCCCGCCCAACCACCTGCCTCTGACACTTTGAACCACTATTTGGCTCTGTGGTTTACGGTGCGCTGCTGGTGGGGTTTCCTGCACCACACTTCACTGCTTTAGCTCCCCTCTTCCCCCACCATTGTCATGTGGCTTTTCTGTTTTGTTTTGCTTTGTTTTGTTTGGGGCTATACCCAGTGATGCTTAGGGGTAATTCCTGGCTCTGTGCTCAGGATTAACTCCCGGCGGAGCTGGGGACCCTGTTGATGCCAGGGATTGAACCCAGGTCGGCCACATGTACGGCAAGTGCCCTCCCGCTGTACTATGGCTCAGGCCTCTGTTGTAATATTTTCTTCCCTGTACTATTTCCACCCGCTGCCCTGTGGCTTGTAGCGCCTGCTGAGTTCCAATCCTTATGTATGTTCTTCGTTTCTGTTGCCTTGGGTCTCACCCTTTTATCATGAAAAGCCAAGGACTTCCCAGTGGCCCTCTCCTGCTTGTGCCCACTTAGCAAGGCCACCTGAGCTGCAAGGGATGCTGGGAAGCGGCGTGAGGCTGGAGTTGCCGTCAGCCAAGCCAAGTCGAGCCAAGTCAAGCCCGAATCAAGCCGAGTCAAGCCGAGGTCAAGCCTAGTCAAGCCAAGTCGAGGTCAAGCCTAGTCAAGCCGAGTCAAGCCAAGTTGAGTCAAGCTGAGTCAAGCCGAGTCAAGCTAAGTCAAGGCGAGTCAAGCCAAGTTGAGTCAAGCTGAGTCAAGCAGAGTCAAACCGAATCAAGCCTAGTCAAGGCGAGTAAGCACTGGAAGTGCTGCGGGCAGGGAGAGCCTTCGCCCATCCAGAGGAGAGTCTCCAACTGTTGGCACTAAGAGCTTCTGAAGGAAAGGAAGAGATGGAAGATGGCAGGCAACCGTTGGTGGGAGGAGCCTGGTTGCTTACACCCCTCAGCCCCTCAGTCAGCCCCAGGGCAGGCGGCCATCCTCACTCAGGAAAGGAAATGGCACAGTGAAAGGCCGAGTCCCTTGTTCTTACTGTCCCGCAGGCCTAATCCAGTCACAGCCAAGCAGCTGTGGTGAGCCCCAAGCCCCAAAGAGCAACAAGAGAATGTGGAACCTCCAGAAACTTGTGCTGCACGCTTCACTGGAAATTGGGTCTCTGGACAGGTGTGGATGAGCCACTGGCGTGGCGTCCCCATCCCAGGAGACTGTTGAGCGCAGAGGCAGGCGTGGACAGACACACAGCTTCTCGCCATGGGCCTGTGGTCCCTGTGGTTCTGAAACACAGATTCCAGCCATGCAGTAGGCAGGGGGCTGTTGCGGTGCCACACAACAGATTCCAGAGCTGAGCACCTGGGGCGCCACACACATACAGCACCCGAGTATCTGAGGGCCACACCAGCACAGATACTGGAGCTGAGTCTGAGGTACCACACAAATACACACACCAGGCTGAGCGTCTGAGGCGCCTCACAAGCAGATTCAGAACCCGGGTGTCTGAGGCGCCACACAAACACAGAATCGGGAACTGAGTCCTTGGGCGCCACACAAACAGAATCCAGAGCTGAGTGTTGGAGCTGCCACACAAACACAGATAGGGGAGTTGAGCACCCAAAGGTGCCACGCCGAGGCGCAGTGGCGGGATGGAGGCGCATCACGAGCGTGGTAAGCGGAGCCCAAGCGAGTGACCACAGCTGCAGCCCAACACCTCATTCATTTCTTTATTTACAGGCTCCATGTGCCAAATTGGTCACAGCCGTGCCTGTGCTACTGGTTGCGCAGTGCGTGGCTCTTGGCGGATGGTCAACATTTGGGGGCTAAGTTTGTGAATAGAAGAGCAGAGATTTGTAGGCACTGGTGTGAAGGGTGTGAATCGCTCTCTCTAATGATGGACAAGGAAGGCTTCCTGGGGCGGTGGTCTTTGAGCTCAGTTTTGAAACTGAGTGAATTTGAGTTTTCTCATTTGCACTGAGGTAGCGGAGTGAGGGAGTGTGTTCTAGGCACCGGCCCGACAGGTAAGTCCTCGTGCGGCTTTGGTGACTCCAAAGCATTCAGTGCTCAAATTCTGGCGACCTCGTGGAAGATTGCCATGGACACTAGGTTTAGAATTACTTATTCTCCTCCTCATCTTTCCACATTCATAGTTTCCTTCTGTTCTTCCTGCCTCTTTGGTGAAGGGGTGAAACTGGATGTTGTGTTGAAACTTAAACAAGTGTCTGTAAACGGGTCCCCTGTAACTGTCATTAAATTAATGGCGCCGACGTGATAAAAGCCCAAAAAGGAAAAGGCTTCTGCCTGGGAAAGCGTGGTGGGTTATCCTGCCAGCCTGCCAATGCTTTCTGCTTTATGGAAGGGATTCGAGCAAGGGGTTTGGGTGGTTGTATTTTTGCCTCAACAGTTATTTATGGAGAAAGTGTGGGTCATTGCGTGTTTATCGTATCTCCTCTTTATGGATGCCCACGTTGCTCCTTTTATTGGTGTAGGCACTTACTTTGTGTGTTTGTAAACAGGGATATAGTTGCATAGAGGTTGTACCCCAAGTTTTAAGAGGAAAGAGCCTTATAGATAGAGCCTTTGATAGAACTTGGTGAAACGAAACATTCTTGTTTGTTTTGGGGTACATACCTGGCAGTGCTAAGGGCTGACTCCATGCCCTATGTTCTGGAATCACTCCGTAGGGCTTGGGGTCCATACGGGTGTCTGGGATCCAACCAGGCTTGGCAGCATGCAAGGCGAGCGCCGTACCCACTGTACCATCTCTCCAGCCTATGTGAAATAAATACTCTGGCTTCAGAAACTTAATTTGCTTTGTATGCGGGTTCATAATATTTTCATATAGACTTAATGTCCTTTGGAAATATAGTAGCACTGTTTATAATTTTACCAAGAGGAAGCTGTCAGCAGCAAGCTAAGAATGAATTTGCAGGCAGGCATCCTTCAGAAAAAACAAGCCAAACGCATTAGAAAAGAAAGAAAAAAAAAACCCTCATATTTATTTGCAGTATTTTTCTGCAAAACGTTATTTGCTTTACTTTGCGGCTTTATTCATTTCAGCACGCTTTCACCAGAGTGTTCTGCTCTTAGTGGGTCTCAATTCAATTTAAAAGGAAAGGTTTTTTGAGTTTAGATAATTTACATATAAAAGCGTTACTGTACATTTTATAAAATGACTGTGTTCGAAAACAACGATTTCAATTTAATCGTATTGTTATTCTGCAGGCGGAAATACCTCCCTCTTGCTTTTCCGTCTTACTAACCATATTCCTTCTTGTCCTAATTTAAAATTGTTAGTGTTGGAAAATTGATGTGTGTCTCCGCGGCCCCCCGCAGTAAGACTTTAGGCCCACTGTGATTTGTAGGATAGGCGCCGAAGATTATGTGTGTGTGTGTGAGACAGAAAGCGTCTTAATAATAACCTGAGCATGACAGAGAGAAGCACAGCCTTTGGAATGATTTCCTTGCTCCTTCCAAGAAATTTGGTTTGCCAGAGGCCATATGGTTGTCAGAAACAAAAGCGAAAAGCAAAATAAAACAAAACCCAAAACTTAAACCTCTCTTTGCGTTTGAATTTTGCAACATTCCCTTTTTCTTGCCTTAGAAATTAAAAAAAAAAGGCACCATTGTTGTGGACAAGTCCTTTGGAAGCGGCCCTCTCCCACAGAGGCTTCGGTCCTGATGTGTCTCTGAGCCTGCGGCAGCCCCCGAGCAGGGCGAAGACCCCAGATGCCCGAGGCAGCCCTGCCAGTGCCTCATTTCTTGCCTTTGCCACCCAACGTGGCGCCCCGCTGGATTAAACCGCCGGGTTTGCAGATTCTGGGCGCTTAGGTCACACTATAAATATCCGCTGGTCTTGGTGGTCACTTCCATAGACCAGTTCCCAACTCTTGTGTGCAAGTGGCCTGCCAGCGCCTCCAGTTCCAGCCCCCAGCCCCCAGATCCTGGGATGATCCTTCGGGAAGTCGCACCTGGCTAACGGCTTGAGCCGCGTCACGCCGCTCAGGGACGAGTTCGGTTCTGACCCGGGTTGAGCCTCCAAGTTGGGTCCTGCCACAGCTCCCGCCATCCGCTTCTCAGAATGAAACCCACACCTCGGCTCTGAGAAAGCCACCAAGGCAGCCGGCCCAGGGGCGGGCAAAGTCGCCCCCGCAGGCCTGCGTCTGGCTTGCCGGTGTGATGAGAGTGTTTGGGGATGGGGCGGCTGACCAACGTGTCAGTAACGTCGCTCTCGGCCTGGCAGCTGCTTAGACTGGGTTTCTTGACTCCCGGCCACGTGGTTTGTGGCCCAGAGTTGGCAAGTGAGGAAAACGCCATCTAGCTCAATAGCTTTCCCTGCAGCCATGACTTGTGTGCGGCGTGTGTGTGTGTGTGTCTAGCTCAATAGCTTTCCCTGTATCCATGACTTGTGTGTTTGTGTGTGTGTGTGTGTGTGTGTGTGTGTGTGTGTGTGTCGGGGACGGGCGTTGGTCCATAATAAGAATGAAAACATTCTTCCCAGTGTTCTCTTTTCCGCCTGCCCCATTCAGGTTTGACGCTGACAAACACGGTTTACGTTGACGTCTTCATTCTCTGGCCCTCCTGTCTGCTGCCCCCAAGGCAGGGCAGTGAGCGGCAGGACTAGTCTCACGGTTGTTTCTGAAGATGTTTAAGGCCCCGGGCTGGCACTGCCCATCGCAGTGGAGCAGACCCAGAGTCTGTTCCTCACCGCACTGCGGCTGCAGCCTGCTGGAACCGAGCGCTCCTCTGGGGGAGGCTGGCTGCTCGCCTTGACAGCCCAGGGACTGGCGGCAAAGGCCGGGCTCTGCAGCCTCAGACACTTGCTCCGCCTCTCTGAGCCTTTTCTGAGAGCTGCGGAACTGCAGCCTCCTGGGCGGAGGAGAGAAGCCGCCCGGAGCGACACTCGCACTAGCTGCCGGCTCCTTCCCGCACATAGAGCTCCTGTTTCTCCACCCTCAGCCCCAGCAGGGGCTGCCCCCAGAGAGCCTGTGTGTAAACTAATCAGTCAGGGCCCAGCGGAGCCTTTGCCCTAGTGTTTTGTTCTCAATCCTTTAGGTCCTCCAGAAGTCAGCCCTCTCACACCTGATTACCTCAGACCCTGGATCTCTCCTGGTCCCAGACAGGTGGGGTTAGAATGATTCCTTCCTCCCTTGGCTTGTCCGTACACGGAATAGCCTGTTACACACCTGCAAAGGAGACCCCCCATTGCCCCCTCTGTCTGCCCGGGCACTCCCTGCCCCTCTGTCCAGTGCTGCCGCTTCCTGTGTGGACAATTCATGCCCCAGACCTGAGATGCCTATTGACGGACAGCAGCATCCTCGTGATGACGAGAGACCCCCGCTGACGGTGCTAGAGGCAGGGGTGCTCGTGGCTCCTGCTGGAGGAGGTGCTGGACACATCAGCAGACTCCGGGTGCCCTGGCCGGGCATCCCTGGGGATCCTGGAGCACCGTGGCGTCCCTCATTCTGCTGCGACCTGGGAGGGCTGATCTGCTGGTTCCTTTCTGAGGGAGAGACGCTGATGCCAGGCTGAAAACTACAAGGTAGTTTGGGTTTGTTTGGGGCGCCATGGTTTGCTCAGCGTTCTGTGCTCAGGGGAATCATGTGTGGTTTTGGGGATCGATCAGGGCCTCGGGCATGCCAGGCAGACACCTCAGTCCCTGGCTCATCTTTGCAGCCCTAGGCACATTGTTTTAAATGCAGCGAGTTTGGTTTTCAGAGGAGAGAAAGCGGAGGCGAGGAGGCTGAGGGGCTGCCCGGCCTTGCTTTAGAGGACCAAGAACGGTCCTGTAGCAAGGATGCCACGAAGATTAAGGAAAGAGAAATAAGACAGAAAAGGCATGGAGTCTGCCTGGGGCCAAGAGCCCGGGACAGAGCGCCCCTGACAGTCCTCAGCTACTATTTATTGCTCAGAGCCAGTCAGCAGCAGAGCAACGAACACTCAAGTTGGGTTAGACTGTCACATGCCCGAGCTGGCCAGATACAAGCACAAACAGGTTTGAGGCATATAAACAAATAGGGGCTTAGCTGGACTAAGCATAGACAGCTGTAAAGGCTTCCTTCGGGAGGTCTCTAGGCGATCCCCGGGGCCATACTCCATCTCGGGCCCAGCGTTCTGGATTCTGGGCCCCAGTGGGCTTGGGGGAACGAGGGGCTCTGGGCATGGAAGGAACGCCGCTCCTGCTCACCTTCCTCCCGCCTGAGCATGTGGTCTGCTGGCGGGGCCTTGGGGGCTGCAGTAGCCATCTTTGCTACCACACCTGCCACCCACCCCTGTCCTGGTCTCCCCTCTCTGATGAAACACCTTCATCCCGTCTGCTGGGCACCCAGGGGTTCTGGGTACCCGCCACGTGTGATGGGGAGGGAGAGGCAGAGTCGTGTGCCCTGTGTCTAGCTGCTGACATTTCCGCCGTGGTCCATGGGCCAAGGGCTGATGGCTGCTGCTCTCAGCAAGACCCTCCTCAGCACCATCCTCCGTCCCGCCTCCCAGGCGGAAGCCAGCAGGTGGTTTTCCAGTGCTTCGTCCCCTTCCTGCTCATGCCCCTGGGAAGGGCGGCCTGAGTCAGTGTTTCCCAGCTCCCTGCATCCTCTTGCAGACATTCCCGGGGTGGAAATGATTTGATGAGATTCAGGGAGAGTCTCGCATCCCTCCGGGGCCCCTGGTGCAGCTGGGTGGGACTGGGGGAGGCAGATTCCTGTGCAGCTGTGGTGGCCGAAGTGCCCAACACACACACACACACTCACACACACTCACACACACATTCACACACACATTCACACACACTCTTTCTCTCACACACACTCACACACATTCTCTTTCTCACACACACATATTTTCATTCTTTCTCCATCTCTCCTTCTCTCCGTCTCTCTGTCTCTGTCTCTCTCACACACACACTCACACACATTCACACACACATTCACACACACTCTTTCTCTCTCTCACACACACACTCACACATTCTCTTTCTCACACACTCACACACTTTCATTCTCTCTCCGTCTCTCTGTCTCTGTCTCTGTCTCTCTCTCTCTCTCTCTCACACACACACACACACACACACACACACTGGTGCGCTCTGTCCAGGAGCCTCAGCCCCCCCATTCCCACAGCCCTCCTGGAATGTCCTGTGGGTCAGGAGGTAGCAGATGGACAGTCTAGGTGTGGGCTCTCCAGGGCTAACAGCTGCTGGTCTGCCCCTGGACACCAGGGCCGTGGTGAGCACCCGCGTCCCCGCTCCACTTCCCCTTCCTCTAGCTGTCCCATGCCACTAGGAATCGGGTGCACGCACAGTTCCCAGCAACGGTTTCTTAACGCGGGTCTAGCCCAGGCCACGTGCTGCAGCTCGCCCTGAGTCAAGCAGCTCACGTCGCTCTGCGGAGTCAAAGCAACACCCCGCCCCAGTGCAGCCCCTGGCTTTCAGTTCCCACCACTCCTTTCCCCAGATCCAGTTTCGTTTTCGCTTTATTTTTCCTGTGAGGTTCCCGCCCCTCCTCCCTCTGCGGGGTCCTGGGGAGACCTGGCTGGGTGCTTTGGAAATGGTCGGGTGTGCCAGCCACTACCCCAGAGGGTCTGGCTCCACTGCACTTACTAGGAGGTTCCCCACTCCCCAGAGGGTGTGTAGGGGCCCCAGCTTCTGGGAGAACGGAGGGACCCTTGTTTGTGTCCTGCGAACACCCCCAAGCATACACAGCCTCACCCCAGACTCCTGAACAGGAAATGGGCTGCACCACCCCTTTCCTCACAGGAAACACCCACTTGTCTGGTGGGGAGCCCCTCCTTGGCTCCACGCTGCCACCAGGGCATTGCGAGGTGAAAGGGGAGGGTGAGAAACTGGTTCTCAGTTGTCCTCCTGGAAGAGAAACATAACGTCACCCCATAGCCATCCATCCATCCACCCACCCATCCATCCATCCATCCATCCACCTACCCATCCACCGCACCCACCCATCCATCCATCCACCCCACCCACCCATCCATCCACCACACCCACCCATCCATCCATCCACCCCACCCATCCATCCATCCACCCCATCCATCCATCCACCCACCCACCCATCCATCCATCCACCCGTCCGTCCTGTCCATCCATCTATCCATCCATCCACCCGTCCGTCTGTCCATTCATCCACCCCTCCATCCACCCCACCCACCCATCCATCCATCCACCCACCCATCCATCCATCCACCCACCCATCCATCCACCCACCCATCCATCCATCCACCCCACCCACCCATCCATCCATCCACCCACCCATCCATCCACCCCACCCACCCATCCATCCATCCACCCCACCCATCCATCCATCCATTCATCCACCCCTCCATCCACCCACCCATCCACCCACCCATCCATCATCCATCCACCCATCCATCCATCCATCTATCCATCCATCCATCCACCCATCCATCCATCCATCCATCCATCCATCCATCCATCCATCCATCCATCCACCCATCCATCCATCCATTCATCCATCCACCCGTCTGTCCATCCATCCACCTATCCATCCATCCATCCGTCCATCCATCCATCCATCCGGTCCATCCATACATCCATCTGTACATACATCCAGCTAGCCATACACCCATCCATCCATCCATCATCTGTCAACCACCCACCCACCCACCTACCCATTCATCTTTCCATCCTGCAAGGCAGGTGCTGAATCTACAAGGTAATTTCTCTTAGGCCCCAGGGTGGAGGCCGGGCTTGGGCCTGGTGCTCTGTCCAAGCAAGAGCCCAGCCTGGCATGCCTGTTTGGAGCCTGTTGGATTTCAGGCTGACTGATCTTTGCACACCGGCCCCCCCTACCTCCCCCTCTCCTAGCTTGAGCCCTGGGCTGGCTCTCAGAGCACTTGCTCCTTCCCATCTCCCTGTGTGTGCTGTGCCATGGCACAGCAGTGCTCAGAACCAGGACGCCCAACCCAGAGGCAGCCCCCTGGAATTCCCAGTGTTTGGGGCTTCTCTCTGCAGGGAATCATTTCCCTGTGCCTCTTCCTCTCGGGTCTGCTCAGCAACGTAACATTTTAAAGACCTTCTTGGCTGGAAGATTTTTTATAGTAAACATAAAACATTCATTGAAACATTAAACATTTTACAGCTGTTTTTCAGCACATAAATTTTCATAGACACCCTCCCCTGCAGGGCCACGCCCGCCCATATATCCTCCCCTGCTTCTATTCCTTCTTTGCCTTCTTCCTCCCCACCCCAAGCTGCCCTAAGACCCGAGTGAAGGGTGGGCTTGTGGGGATAAGGAGGTCTGCATCGCAGGTGAGATTTCCCACTGCTCGGGGCTTGGAAGAGATCCTTGCGTTTAACACAGTGGACCGGGCTTGCAGCCGAGCCAGAACCCAGACCAGCCGGAGGGAGGGTGTGAGGCGGACCCCCGAGTGTCTTCTCCTCACCAGGGTTGGTGGGGGGGCAGGGCAGGAGCAACCTCAAGGCTCAGGAAATGAGGGAAGTGGTTCATGGTGGCTGCGGGGTCTTGAGGGTGGCGTCCTTGAGTCCTGGTGATGTGGTGCCTGCTCAGGGTGCCTGCTGACCCTCACCGGGGCGTGAGGGTCCGGGACGCGTGCAGTGCACAGAGCAGCCCCCCATGGACCTCGCTTAGCTCCAACGCCATGTGCTCTCTCTCGGGGTACCCTGAGCCCTCATAGCACAGACTCTGGCGAGCCCTCTACCCAGCACTAAGCCTACGCCTGCCATCAGTCCTGGGGGCACCTGAGTCCGGCCTGCGTCACTACCAGGTGACAGAGGTCAGCCAGCCCGCGGCAGGGATGGGGAGTGAAGGAAGGAAGCTGGTCAACATCTTGCTCCTCCCAAATAGGGGGCCGTGATCCCCCGAGTCCCAGTGGGAACATGTGCTCCCCCACAGCGATCCGAACAGTGCAGGAGCTTAGCTCAGGGGTTACTTCTGGCTCTGCCCTCAAGAATTACTCCTTGTGGTGCTTGGGAGACCATATGGGATGATGGGAATTGAACCTGGGTCGGCCGCATGCAAGGCAAATGCCCTCTCCGCTATGCTGTTGCTCTGTCCCCGGTTTCCTCCCTCACCCCTCTCCAGCGGTTGGCATCTGTGTGTGCTTTTGCCACCCAGGCTGCCCTGGGAAGAGTGCGTGAGTGCAGCCCTCCAGAGCAGCTTTGCAAGGTGGCGGGTCAGCTATGGCTGGACACAGAACCCTGCAGCTCCTGGCCATCACAGGCCCCTTCCTTTGAGAAGCTCGGGCCCACAGCGAACTCGAGCTGGACCAAGAGCTGGGAAGGCAACGTTTATTTGTGGCTGTGGAATCAGAGAAATTAGCCAGGGCTATTCTAAAATTACCGATGTCTGATGCCAGACCTGAGGGTGGAGTGGAGGCAGGTGTCCGGGCGTTCGGGCCCACTGGGGCTGAGCGGAATGCAGGTGGGCTTGCGTGCGGCCACCCGCCTCCCTGCCACCTGGTGGATCACCTTTATTCACTTTATTCAGGTTCAAGGAAGTTGCCTGGTCAATCTGGTACTCAGAAGGCGGAATCACGGGCCCTGAGCACTGGCCTCTGGGCTCTCCAGGTGCCCATGCGTCCTGGGCAGAAGGCCTTGTGGACTGAGCTCTCCCCTGACTTGGAATGCAACTGTACTCCCTAAATTTAACCCGACTTTTTTTTTTTCTTTTTGGGTCACACCCAGTGATGCTCAGGGTTTCTCCTGGCTCTGCACTCAGGAATTACTCCCTGGCGGTGCTCAGGGGACCATATGGGATGCCGGAGATCGAGACCCAGGCCGGCATGGGCCGGCCCGTGCAAGGCAAACGCCCTACCCGCTGGACTATTGCTCCGGCCCCTTAACCTGACTTTTTATAGCCCGTTTTCGTGACACCTCAAGCTGACAGCCACATCCTGGGTGGTTATTCAATGCGCAGTTTTGCTTTCTGTGCTTTGAGGGTCCACAGAAATAGACTAGACCAGAAGGGAGCCCTGGAAAGTCTCTGCCCGATGCCAAGACAGATGCTTTCTTCAGAACGGCTTCAGCTACCCTGTCCACCTTCCTTTCTCCTTCTGAAACTTCAGGAGTAAGCCGAGCACCACAGCCAGGTGAAAGGGACAGACAGCGCTCGTGAAGGGTCCTCCCCACTCTCAGAAACAGGAGGAGGCGAGGGAAGCGGGCAAGGAGCCGTCCCTGCAGGAAGGAGGGCTCGGGAGCCCCAGCTCCCTGTGATGGCGGAGGAGGGGCTGGGGAGCCAGACCCCAGAAGCACCTTCCAAAATGCCTCCTGGCTCTAGGTCCAGCCGCTCTGGGTGCCAAATCCCTTGTGCTGGGGGCTCCTGACGAAGGGTGGAGGGTGCCCCCGGCTCCCACACTTGCATGTTCCGAGGAGGAAATATCCTCTTGCGAAGGTGCCATGAGACCTAGAAAAGGCAGCAGCGCTGTGTCACCACTGAGGCCCGTTCCGCCAACTGGACTTGGGGTGACTCAAGAGACAAAAGCAGAACACAAAGGCTTGGCTGTCGCCTGTCAGCACACGGTGAGTTAAGAGCATGAACACACACATGCACACATGCATGTATACACACATGCACACACCCACATACATACACATATACGCACATGCATACATGCATACATGTATTCACACATGCATACATATGTGCACATGAACACATGTATACACGTATTCTCACATGCACACTCATACATGCACACACATACACACATGCATACCATATACACATGCACACAGAGATACACATATGCACATGCATAGATACACTCATGCACACAAACACATACACAAATACATACACATGTGTACACATAGATATACACACATGCACACATATGCATCCACACATATGCTCGCACATGCCCACGCAAACACACGCGTCATTTCAGCCTCCCCCTCAGGGGCCAGTGTCGGCCTGGAGTAAGCGTGCGGTGCCTATGTGCGCCTTGCGCTCAGGTAGCCGAGTCTGCGGCTTCACAGCTCTGCAGGCCCACCAGTACCAGCACGCGGGATCCTGCGGTTGGAACAGTGGCAGGAGGAAGGGGAGAAGAGAGGCGTGCTGGACAGGAGGGCCAGGGCCAGGTGCAGGACAGTCCTCTAGAAACCTTCCGGAGCCCAGGGAAGGGGGAAGCAAGAAGGGCCCAAGGAAATGTGCGCACTCAGCCTTCCTGCACCGCAGAGCGCAGCCTGGCCTGCAGCCGAGGGAAAGCCGCGGGTCCCTGGACAACCTTGTGGGTTTCTCTGGGCTCCTGCCTGAAAGGGGCGTAGAGGGCCTGAGCGGCTTGGGCGACCTCACTCGTTTCCCGTGAGTGTTCGGAGATGCTCTGGCGGCCGCGAGACTCTTCTTTCTGCTGTGTAGTTAACACGTCAGCAGGCTGAGGGAGGCCACGTCTAAGCTGAGCCAGAGGCCTGTGGGCCAGGTACCCGTGCCTCGGCTTTCCTGTGATGGAAGCCGTTTTTGTCCGCATTCACGTGACCTTACTTCCCGTCAGCACAGGAGGCGATACGGGCATCTAATAAACTCACTTCCATGATCATTTATTTATGTGGAAGACCGTGAGGCATTACGGTGTGCCCGGGGCTCAGGGCTCCGGCGTAGTCACCCCCTGGCTGGGCTTGGCCTCACTGGGTGTTCTGTGGGCACTGTTCTGGATTCTTCAGTGGGCCGCGTACTCTATCTAGGACAGTGACACAGTTCCAGGAAAATGCTCTCCCTCCAGGGGCGGGGGCCCGAGGAGGGGAAGGAATATCGGGGCGTTGGCACCAGCTACGTCCTGCCAGGCAGGATCCTTCGCGCTTACCAGTGCGCCACGGGATGGCCTCTCTGTCCCGGAAAGGGAAGCTGTGAGGGTAAAACTGTGGGGCTTTCCCCAGGTCGTGCGCGGGAGTCAGGGTGACGGTCCAGAGGCGACCCAGCACCTCCGCCTCTCCGTGCGATGCCAGGGAAGATGATTCGATTGTGGCTAATGTGAGGCCTTGTAATGGTTCCCATCCTTTGCTTGAGGCTCACTCCGTAGGGCATTGTTAAGTGTTATTAGATGGCGATTATGAACGGACTTGGCCAGGGCGTTTTCTCTTTCATGCCATGGCCGCTTTTACTCTAGAGAGCTTGGCCTCTCTGCAGGGTGCCTCCGTCCCGTCACCCTCCACCGCTGAGGAAGCCCCGCTGCTGTCCAGGTGCTCAGGCCTTGGTGCTGGCGTCCCATAGGCAGGCAGGCAGACTGGTGGTCTCCAGTGCCCATGTGGGGGGATGCATCAGGCCCGGACTAGTGCTCTGCAGAAAGCCGCCCGGGCTGGGACGCGGGAGTTCTCATGGCACTTAACTATTCAGCTCTTTTTCTCCCCTCGAGGGTTCCTGCCATCTCTGATGATCAGGCGGCCTGGAGTCCGGCAGGCCGCTTTCCCTGGTGTCCATGCACATCACAGCCTTTCAGCGGCTTGAAATCGGTTCTCCTTGTTCTGGCCCTCAGCTCTCTTAGGGTGACATTGCCAAATCAGCGTGTGCGTCTCGGTGGACAGGACTGGTTTCATGCCTGTGGGCGGTGTAAAATGATGACCAGTTAACTTGGCTAACATGCCCATTACCACACATCATTGTGTGTGTCAAAAGCTTTAGTACTGCCCGCTGTATGGTATGGTACTCCCGGCTGTATGGTACAGTACTGCCCACTGTATGATACAGCACTGCCCGCTATATGGTGCGGTACTGCCCGCTATATGGTGCGGTACTGCCCACTGTATGGTACAGTACTGCCCGCTGTATGATACAGCACTGCCCACTATATGGTGCGGTACTGCCCGCTATATGATCGGTACTTCCCGCTGTATGATCCGGTACTGCCCACTGTATGATACAGTACTGCCCGCTATGGTATGGTACTCCCGCTGTATGATACAGCACTGCCCACTATATGGTACGGTACTGCCCGCTATATGGTACGGTACTGCCTGCTGTATGGTACAGTACTGCCCGGCTGTATGATACAGCACTGCCATCTATATGGTACGGTACTGCCCGCTATATGGTACGGTACTTCCCGCTGTATGTCACGGTACTGCCCACTGTATGATACAGTATTGCCTGCTGTATGGTGTGGTACTGCCCGCTGTATGACACAGCACTGCCCGCTATATGGTGCGGTACTGCCCGCTATATGGTACAGTACTGCCCGCTGTATGGTACGGTACTGCCCGCTGTATGGTATGGTACTGCCCGCTGTATGGTGTGGTACTGCCGCTGTATGATACAGCACTGCCCGCTATATGGTACAGTACTGCCGCTATATGGTGCGGTACTGCCCGCTGTATGGTACGGTACTGCCCACTGTATGGTATGGTACTGCCGCTGTATGATACAGCACTGCCCGCTGTATGGTGCGGTACTGCCGCTGTATGGTGCGATACTGCCCGCTATATGGTGCGGTACTGCCGCTGTATGGTACGGTACTGGCGCTGTATGGTACGGTACTGCCCGCTGTATGGTGCGGTACTGCCCGCTGTATGGTGCGGTACTGGCGCTGTATGGTACAGCACTGCCCACTGTATGGTGCGGTACTGCCCGCTGTATGGTGCGGTACTGCCCGCTGTATGGTACGGTACTGCCCGCTGTATGGTGCGGTACTGCCCGCTGTATGGTACAGCACTGCCCGCTGTATGGTCCGGTACTGCCCGCTATATGGTACGGTACTGGCGCTGTATGGTGCGGTACTGGCGCTGTATGGTACGGTACTGCCCGCTGTATGGTGCGGTACTGCCCGCTGTATGGTGCGGTACTGCCCGCTGTATGGTACGGTACTGCCCGCTATATGGTACTGCCGCTGTATGGTATGGTACTGGCGCTGTATGGTACGGTACTGGCGCTTGTATGGTACGGTACTGCCCGCTGTATGGTCGCGGTACTGCCCGCTGTATGGTACAGTACTACCTGCTGTATGGTGCGGTACTGCCCGCTATATGGTATGGTACTGGCGCTGTATGGTACGGTACTGGCGCTGTATGGTACGGTACTGGCGCTGTATGGTACGGTACTGCCCGCTGTATGGTGCGGTACTGCCCGCTGTATGGTACAGTACTGCCCGCTGTATGGTGCGGTACTGCCCGCTATATGGTACGGTACTGCCGCTGTATGGTACGGTACTGGCGCTGTATGGTACGGTACTGCCCGCTGTATGGTGCGGTACTGCCCGCTGTATGGTGCGGTACTGCCCGCTGTATGGTACAGTACTGCCGGCTGTATGGTGCGGTACTGCCCGCTGTATGGGTACGGTACTGGCGCTGTATGGTACGGTACTGCCCGGCTGTATGGTACGGTACTGCCCGCTGTATGGTACGGTACTGCCCGCTGTATGGTACGGCACTGCCCGCTGTATGGTACGGTACTGCCGCTGTATGGTACGGTACTGGCGCTGTATGGTACGGTACTGCCCGCTGTATGGTGCGGTACTGCCGCTGTATGGTACGGTACTGGCGCTGTATGGTACGGTACTGCCCGCTGTATGGTACGGTACTGCCCGCTGTATGGTACAGCACTGCCCGCTATATGGTACGGTACTGCCCGCTGTATGGTACGGTACTGCCCATTGTGGTCACCATGCTGCATAGGCATATCTCCCCGGCTTTCTCATCTTCTAGCTGAAATGTTCTCCTGTGAGAGACAACTCCCACCTCTCCCAAGTCTCCCCTGGGACCCGGAAACTACGATTCTGCTTTTTTTTTTTTTTTTTTTTAATGTGAGCTGAAATAAAAGTTTTGTTCTTTTTTAAGGTTCCACATGTAAGTGATGCCGTAGTGTTTGCTTTTCTCTGCCTGGCCTCCTTCTCTCTGAATGCTTCAGTTATACTTAACTGGTCACACACGCTGGCGGAGCAGATCAGCGCCGGGTTGGGTTATGGTTTTTTGGAACTTAGAGAAAAGTGGCCACGTCCCAGCTTCCGTGGTGGGCAAGGACACCGCCAAGGCCCTCGAAGCCTGTTTCACCCATCCCTCACGCACTCAGGCTGTGACCTGGGGGTCCCTAGCCCGTCCCTCACGCACTCAGGCTGTGACCTGGGGGTGGGTCCCTAGCCCGTCCCTCACGCACTCAGGCTGTGACCTGGGCCGGGGGTCCCTAGCCCGTCCCTCACACACTCAGGCTGTGACCTGGGGGTCCCTAGCCCGTCCCTCACGCACTCAGGCTGTGACCTGGGGGTCCCTAGCCCGTCCCTCACGCACTCAGGCTGTGACCTGGGGGCTCTTTTCTGTAGGAGGCTGTGCCGCCTCGCAGGGGTCTCACTGTTCAGCATACTCGTGGGTTAATGTGATTTTAGTTAACAAACACAGCCGCCTCCACCGGAGCAGGGGAGGAGAACACAACGGCAGGGCGGCGGGGGTAGGTAGAGGTCCCCCCCTGGCATGCCTTCACCCCCGCCCCCACCTGGCCGATGCCCCTCCTCTTTGGGGAGTGTCACTATGGGCAGGAGACCTTCCTGAGAGGGGCTGAGGGTCACAGCCTCCCCACACCCCCCCCACTCACTGGGGCAGTGTCCCCTCCCCTGTCGGCAACGGTGCTGCCGACTTAGCTACACTCCACAAGCACGCACATACACACACACACACACACACACACACACACACGCACGCACACCCGCACACACACGCCCATTTGTGCACTGGGCTTCGTGTGCGGACCAGGACACTGGGGAGACAGTCAGCTTCCAAGCCTCGCTGCCTCCGTTGGGCTCGCACCTACCCCCCAGCACACACTCGTACATCACTTTCAGCAAGTTGCTTAAGCTCGTCTCAGCCTCAGTTTCCCGCCCAGGGCCCTGTGCGCCGTGAGGCTGCAGGCGTGGGGTGGGCCAAGCCACGTGGGTCCAGGGTTTCCCTTCATCCATCCACCCGCCTCCCTGCGTCTTCCCTTCCTTGCAGCCCCCTCGCTCTCTCCCTCCGGCTTTATCCATCTCAGCACACAGTAAACACTAAACCCCGACGCAGTCTTTAGTAAAGAAGAAACACTGCGTGCGAGGCTGTTAGCATTCTCGCCACCACCCGGAGCGCTTGGGAGACAGGGACCCCCGATCTTCGCGAGGGAACGTCCGTATCAGTATATCAGCACCAGTCAGGAATTGCGGCCGCAGAGTGGGGAGGGCACCCCAGGCCAGCGGCCACTCCTCGGACTGGCCCAGGGGTTGACCCAGTCGCGAGGTCAGGTGCCCAGGGTGCTGGAACTCCCAGGGCTCAGGAGGGGCTGGAGGCTGACCATGAGAGGTGCCCTCTTTCTGGGTCATCTGGAATTTGCCAGCAGGGGCGGTGTACTGATAAGTGCCCTGGGCTCAGGGTGGCCTCAGCTGTCCGCCTGGGCTAGGGTCCTCTGAGAGATGGGGCACAGCAGCCTCCGTGTCCCTCCAGCGCCCTCTACTGGCCAAGCCCTGTTAGCCGGATGGGAACCCTTCCAGGGGGCCCATGCAGGACTGACTCTGGGATTGATGCCGAGAGCTGTCCACTACCGAAGTGACCGGCATCGGAGAATGGAGGCGAGTGGGCAGGACAAGGGGGAGCCAGGCTACCCTCCGTGGGGAAAGTGGGAAGTGAGAAGAGATAAAGCAGTGGGAGCCGGTGGCCTGGCTGGGCAGCCCCGGCGGAGGGAACGGAGTGGGCAGAGGCCTGCGGTGGGGCCAGCCTGGCCAGGCCTGAGCAGGAACGTGTGTCTGCTAAGAGGGCTGGGCCGAGCAGGGGCACAGAGGCAGGGGTGGAGAGGAGGAGCGAGGTGATGGGCTTCTGAGGCAGCTGGGTGAGAAGGGGCTGCAGGAGGGGCTGGATCAGGGCGTCTCTAGCCAGAGCTGTGGTCCCGCTGGTGGGGCGCTGGCCTTGCTGGGGCTGACTCGGGTCGGATCCTGGCGTCCTATATGGTCCCCTGGGATCTAATTTCCGCCCCAGCTGCAGTGACTACTGAGGACCGCGACTGTCTGCTCCGCCCTGGCCCCCTAACGCAGGACTTCCTCAGCTCCCAGATGAAGTGAGTCTCAGTGAAATAGGGGCTTGGCAGAGCAGCAGAAACAGTGGGGAACTGGACACTCCACCGACACACACACACACACACACACACACACACACACACAGCAGAACCCCCACAGGGCCACATACTCTGAGCCAGAGCCTGTCCTGTTTGTGTGACCCCACCCCCTCTCTCTTGCTTCCTGGGGCTCCCGCCTGGTACTAATTAGCCCCCCCTTCCCACAGCTCTGGGGAAGGCCCCACCCCTGACCTAGGCATGGGCCCAAGACAGGTCCTAGGTCAGGCCCACCGACAGACAGCCGGTGCTTGGCTCCCAGGAACATTCCCAGCCAGCCAGACAATGGTGCAGCCAGGCCCGACCCTTTGCGCCTGCTCCAGTGCGCGCTGAGACGGGCGTTTCTGGGAAGCGCCCGCTGCTATTCTGGGCACGCGGTGGTTCGTGCGCATTCATAGCCCGGCGCTCGTGGGTGGCACGCGAGGGCTAATAGAGTGCAGGTGCCGGGCACCGTCTGCCGCTGTCCGCATAGTGTGTATGGAAAAACCACAGTGGCGCCGTCTGGAGCTGCGGGCTGCGCCAGTGCCCCTACCCGAGGGTGCCCAGGAAGGCGGGCAGCGGGTGGCCGAGAGAGGAAAGCAAAGGGCGAGCTTGAGCTCGGGGAGTAGGGGAGTCTGCAAAGTTGGACCGGGAGACCCAGAACCTGCACAGCTCCCTGGCACCCTAATAAGAAGCCTGGGCGCACTAGGGGACCCCGTGTGTGGGGGGCCGGCTCGCACAAGCATACCCCAAGTGGACCTCTCCCACACCCCACCTTGGACAAGGGGCTGGGCTCAAAACCCAAGTCCTGAATTTGTTTGTTTTTTTTTTTTTTTTTGCTTTTTGGGTCACACCCGCGATGCTCAGGGGTTTCTCCTGGCTCTGCACTCAGGAATAACTCCTGGCGGTGCTCGGGGGACCATATGGGATGCTGGGGATCGAATCCGGGCCAGCAAGGGCCGGCCGCGTGCAAGGCAAACGCCCTACCCGCTGGGCTATCGCCCCGGCACCCCAAGACCTGAATTTGGCTTCCAATCCCAGCGGCTTGGTTCCCTCTAGGCTCTAGGGCGAGGGCTGCAGTGCCACGAGCCACAGCCGCGCCAGGCCCGTCAGGCGACATGCTTGCACGCGCGTGTCTGCGTGTGTCTGCGTGTGCGTGCCTCTGCACTGGGATCAGCTTTATTTCATTTCTAATGAAGGCCCTGCATTTTCTAAAGTCGTTTAGAATAGCTTCTCCGGCACAGGTGTGGAATCCTGACCACGTGGGGACCCTGGGAAAGAGAAGGAAGATCGGAAAGTGTCGTGACGTGACAGGACCGTTCGGGGCTTGGGCTCAGCGCCCACCCCCAGCCTCCCCCAGCCCCTACCTCCTGCCCGCGGTGACACCGAATCCTGCCTGGGTGCTGCCCAGCCGGACCCTCTGTGGCGATGGCACGTCCCGTGTCCCCTGCTCCCCTGCATTCCCTCATGGATGGCGTCTGGGGCACAGCTGCAGGGGCGAGGCTGCGGCGGCTGTCACTCTGGCTAGCACTGGCCAGGTGTGTGGTCCAGACAGGCCACTCGGCCTGCCCATGGCCTCTGGGTCCAGGAGCATTTGGCTGGTCCACGGAGCATCTGTAGCGGGGGCAGGGGGGTGACTAGACTGTGGCCAGGAGGAGCGGGCAGCCCCACACGCGTGGGGCAGTTCACCCCCACCTTGCTGCGCGCACCCGTCCAGGCATGGGAATTGGGGATCCGCCGAGGTCACAGGCTTCCTCTGCCTCTCCAAGCGCACTGGGCTAGGCTGGTCCTTGATTTACTTTCTAAGATGGGGTCCCCAAACTAGCTGACTTTTCAGCAGGCGTGGGGGGCCAGGGGGACTCCCCTTGCAAGACCCTGGAAAACCTCTTCCTCTAAGTGAACAAATGGAAAGCGCCCCCTGATGGCGCCTGAGGGTATTGCCTCCCTTCCCTGAATTACTCCAGTACCCAGGAGGGGACCGTGGGTCACCTGCTTTGGGGAAACCTGGCCTAAGGCCTCCTCCTACTGTTTGGAATCCAGACCCCCTTTTAGGACTCAGAGCCCCAGTGCCCCGCCTCCCCCAACGCGGCCTCCCCATTCACTCCCCACTCTCACTTTTGGGTGAGATTTGGGATTTGGCTCAGCTGTGGCCGCAGCCCACACACGACTGACACGGCTGGGGCGTCAGGTGTCCACGCTCCAACCCTGCTCTCGGTATGACTGTGAGGTCGGCGCTGAGTCATTTCTCAACGGGCGAGTGTTCAGGCTTCTCAGAAGGCCCCCACGCAACCGAAATTCAGAGTACGAAGTTCAAGGCATGGCCTCAGGACCTCCTGTTTCCAGGCCGTGGCGTTAGGGACAGCTCAGGGGGCCTCACCCTGGAGGAAGGGGCCACTTCTGGGGAAAGACCCGGCAGCCAGGGCCCGGGCAGCAGAACCACAGGGCCACTTGCTCATCCACCTGCTGCCCTTCCAGGGGGACCTGGGCCGCCACCTTCAGGAAACAGGTGACCCCGGTACGAGCCCAACACCCACTGCTGTGTCTGAAGGTCACGTTACACCCTCAGCACGAGTGACCGCTCATGTGGCCTGCAGGACCCTGTGCCCGTGGGGCCCCGCTGGCCCAGGAGGTGCCAGGCTGCTTTCCCGTCAGCGGGCACCTTGTGGCCTGGAATTCTGCCCCTCGGGAGGGCAGCAGAGGGGGAGAGAAGCAGACCGCCCGCCTTTGCCCAGGCGCCCCCTCTCCACTCTGCTCACCGGCACCCCTGAGGGAGCAGAGCACACGCGGGCAGGGTCCACTTTCGCCTCCGCAGCTGCCTGTCGCGGGTCCCGGAGCTGGAGCCGCCGGGGGTGCCCCCAGTTCACTCTTTCCCCAAAGTTCCTTATAGATGCTCCAGATACAAACGATGACAGGGTGGGTGAGATTGATGAGGCTGGCGGTGGGGAGGGCGATGGTGACGGGGCTGGGGGGCCACAGTGGTGCTGTGGACGGGGTGGTGGGGACCGAGGCTGGCAGTGCCGAGGGTGATGGTGGTGGGTGCTGGGTGCGGGGAGCGCTAAGGCTGCCGGGTGGCGAGGAGACAGGGTGACGCTAAGGCTGCCGGGTGGCGAGGGCGACGGATGGTTTGGTGAGTGCAGGTGGCGGAGGGGTAACAGTTCAGCCCACAGGGTGATGCTGGCGTGATTCCAGGGTGATGGTGACGGGACAGTCAGGGCGGTGGTCAGATGGAGACTGAGGTGAGGGTGACGAGGCTGGCGGAAGGGCCCCTGCTCGGAGACTCGGTTTCCCAGGTGGTGCTCATGAGATGCCTAAACCTGGAATCCTCGCGGCACCCAGGTGAGGCCGTGACACTCCTCTCTACGACCTGCTGTTTATCACCCTTCCAGGAGCAACCGCTAGCACCCAGCTAAGCTCTGCGGGACCCTGGCCGCTGCCCCATCTTCCTTCTTCTCTAGGAGTGTGGGTCCCTGCCGTGTGGACCAGGAGAGAGGACAGCTCGGCTCCTGGCGTGGGGCTACCCTTCCCGGGGTTCCCTTTTGCAGCCGACACTGCAGAGCCTCCAGACGCTTCCTGAGTGGGGAGAGGAGAGTCCATCAGACTGCACGAGTTCAAGAGGGTGAGGGCGGAGCGTTGATGGCTCCTCGGCCCTGCCGGACTCACTGCCACTCTGAACATGGAGGGCTGGTGTGTGTGTGTGTGTGTGTGTGTGTGTGTGCATGCTACATGACGCCCTGCATGTTCCCAGGACTCTCTGCCACTCTGAACATGGAGGGCTGTTTTGTGTGTGTGTGTGTGTGTGTGTGTGTGTCCGTGTGTGTGCCCGTGTGTGTGCGGCGCTCTGCATGTTCCCCAGGACCACATTTCCTGTTTGTTATTGTTAGTTCTGTGCATTTCGGGTGCAAGCGTAGTCATACTGAAAATAGAGCTTCAGAGTGTTGTGACAAGATTGCAGCATCACAGAGGTGTCAGGTGAGACACTTTCTGCATTAGAAACGGCTCAAAGATCAGGTATAGAGCCATTACCGACTGGATCCCACGGGATGTCAAAAGATCACGCGGCCGCCCACCTACAAGATGGTCAGACTTCCTTGTAAAGACCCTGAAGGAACGGTTTGAGGCTCTTCATATTCCTAATCAACCAGATGCCATTGGGCTACATTGGCACGTGATAGGGTCCAATGGAAATGTTAGTGGCGCCCGCCGAGCAAATCGATGAATAATGGGATTCAAGTGATCAAGTGATCAAGTGTGCTTAATCCTAACCAGATAGGGTGGGAAAGGGATTTAAACAGGGTGTGTGCTTCTGTAAGGAGTTGTGATTAATGTGAAATCAAGGTTTTGCCCGTTTGGAGGTTGTGTAAGAGCCAGGCTGCCAGTTCTGTGCCAGTCATTCCCTGTTTTCTCATCTCAAGTGGGAGCAAAGCGCAGTCACTGCGTGGGCCGTGGGGACGACCTAGGTAAGCCCCTGCAGGTGCGCGAGAGGGCTGGGTCCCGTGTGTGCCGTCCTGGCCTGCCGTGGCTACTGTTATTTCGCTGTTCTTGTCCAAGGAGGATGTGGAAGGGCGGGCTGGACAGGCCACCTGACATCTGTCAGTTTCCAGCAGCCCCAAAGGTCAGCCCTTGACCTTGCACATAATGAACTTAACTCTGGTTCCGAGGGCCGAGGTATTCGTGACTGAAGCACCATGCGCCTCTGTGGACCCAGCTGTGGCCTCCTGACTGGCCTTCGACCCCGCAGCAGGGAGCTGAGCGCAGCTCGTCTGACTGGGGTCTGTGGATCCATGTGGGCAGACAGCCAGGGCATCCCCGAGTCAGCTCTGGGCCCCCTGGCAGCGAGGGTAGGCCCAGAGAAGCTGTATTCCGGGGCTTGCGCTGTCTCCTGGGAACACGCTAATTGAGAAATAACATCCATAAAAATAATTCAATACTAGTATGCAAAACTGAAAACAATAACCGAGCGTGACTGGCTGTCTGGAATTAAGCAAAGTAAGATGAAGTGTCTTTTGTTCGCGGGCGCCGCCCGCAGCAAGGAGAGGCAGGGCAGAGGGTGGCAGCGAGGACTCCCCACGTCCATGCCAGGTGCCACCTCTGCTACGGGCACCACATCTGGCTCCCAGTGCCCTGCTCCCAGGCTCAGCAAGACCGTCCCTGGCGCCCCGGAGGCCTGGTGTGGAGAGCAGAGGTAAAGCCTTAAAGGGCCTTCTGGAACTGCTGCGGAGGTTCACACAATTCCTGCAGAAGGCGCCTAGGAAGGCCCGGACCAATAACATCCATAACATTCTGCCTCCAAGGAAAAGCAGAGAGCGGCCATGGTTGGTGGTCAGGGGCCAAGCTTGGTGGCCCTGGGGCCAGACTCAAAAACTTAGCGAGGTGGCCAGCTTGAGCGCTAGCCCCCAGCTCACTGTTCTGCTTTCTTGTGAACAGTCATTTCATTCCAGAACACTTGGCTCCACTGCACCCAAGGAAGCCCACTTCCTTGAAACCGTCTCCTGGGAACGGCTTTCCTGCTGTCTGCTGGCCCTGTGGGTTTGCCTCAGTGAACAGAACATTTCCCAGAATGCACAGGGCTGCCCAGCTCTAGCCCTGGACATCCGGCTCCTTACACACAGCATAGGGTTTCCCGGCTCATCCGTGCATGGGGTCGGTCAGTACCGGGCCCTCTGGGCACCCCTGGATCCCCATGGCAGGGGCTGTGGGGCTGCCGACTTCTGCTCCTCTGTTCTCTGACTGGTGGACCCAGAGTGTTCTCACTTCCCGAGCATTAGAACCCTGCTCCGGCAGCTCCCATGTCCAAGCTGGGGCTTAAACACCATTTTCTATCCTCTTGGATACTTGCTTTGGCATGAAGTTCCCTTATGGCTTCGGCTGTTTGAGAAATGCTGACCGGGCACCTAGGGCTCTGAATGGCCCCTGGTCCCCGCTGCGGGCTGCCAGTGGCTCTCCATGCATGCTTTCTGCTCTGTGCAGGGTGGTGATCCGGCCCGTATCTCCCTGGTTCCTATCAGCAGTTCCCTCATGCCTGATCATGTGGAACTTCTTAGACTCTTATTGGACGTTTTTACAGCTCCTTTGTGGACAGGACAGATCAAGGCCTTTTGGTTGGTTGGTTTTGTTGCCACACCCAGCAATGCTCAGGGCTTATTCCTGGCTCTGTGCTCAAGGATCACTCCTGGAGGGCTCAGGGGGACCATTTGGGATGCCAGGGATTGGACCCAAAGTCCAACCCATGCACAGCAAGTGCCCACTAGTGGCTCTGCCTCTCTGGCCCCTTCAGTTCATGCTTACTTCAACCGGCTTGTCCTTGTGTTGTTGAAGCGCCATTTGCTAGGTACTAGAACAGTATCAAATAAACGCTTTGGAATTTTCTTTTTTATTCCCCCGCTTACTTTTATCACTCCCTTGATATTATTCATTGATGATGGGAAGTTTTAAATTTTGTTAAAATGTAATCTGCCTAATTTACTATTGTTGCTTATGTACCCCAGTGAAGAATTCACTGCCAATGCTGTGTTGGGTAAGATTTACTTCTGTGTTTTCTCCTATGAATTCTATACTCTCCACCCTTACCCTTAGGTTATTGGTTCACTGGGGACTAATTTTTGTATCTGGTGTGAAGTACAGAAAGGATTCAGCTCAGTCTTTCCGGTGTGGCTGTTCGTTGCTTTATACTTTGTTGAAAGGACTATTATTTCCTCTTTAAATGTTCCTAGCACTTCCAAAAACAAAATCAGGGCTCGAGAGATAGTACAGCAGGTGAGGTAGGTACCTTCTGTGCAGCCAACACAGGGTTAGTCTCTGCTATCCCATATGTTCCCCTGCACACCATCAAGAGTGATGGTGCTAACCCCTGATCTCGAGGAGAGTAACCCAAAAGACTTAGACAAAAAATCAGTTGGCATTATTTATTTATAAACCATCAATTATAGTTCACTGGGGTATATGTATATATGTGTATATATATATATATATATATATATATATATATATATATATATATATATATACTTAAGGAAATCCACTCAGCGACATGTGAAGGGAGGGAAAGAGTGAGAGGTTTAATCTGTCAGAGGGGGCGAGGGGCTTCTCCCGCGAGGAAGGGCTGGTGGTGAGTTTAGAAACTGGGAAGGGTAAACCCTCAACTCTTTGTTTTCGAAGATAGTTTTGGGGCTCTTCCAGGCCCCTCATCTTACATATGAATTTTAGCATCAGTGTATTTGAATTTTTAATCATGACTATGTTTCACACTATTTTCATGACAGTCTGTGCACAGTTTCCGAAAATTTAAGCGTCAGCTTGAGTGGAGGCAGCCAGCAACGTGACGGACAACTTAAGGGAGAAACGGCATCCTAGTTTCTTGTGACTCTGGAGAACATATTTTTGTTAATTACTTCAAACATTTGTTCGTTCAATTTTCCATACAGATGAAGGTATTTTTAGCAAAGTAGTTAAGATCCTGGGCTCCCAAGTGAGGCTTACCTGAGCTCAGATTTTATTTCTGCCGCAAATTACTTTTGTGACCTTGGACAGGTCGTACCAACTCTGGGCCTTGGTTTTCCTCGCTATAAAATGGGGATAATTGTGATGCTCATCCTGTTTGGCTTGTCAGAGAATTCATGGAAGGTTCTTAGCACACGCCTGGCTCATGGAAAGCATCTTACAAAATAACATGATACTTTTATTAATTATATGCTTTGCTTTTTTGGGGTGCCACACTCGGTGGTTCTTGGGCTTATTGCTGGCTCTGTGCTGAAGAATCGGTCCTGGCAGTCTCAGCGAACTCTTTCGGTGCCAGGGATTGAAGGCAGGGAGGCCCCATACAAGACGAGCGACCTACCAGCTGCAGTATCACTCTGGCCGTAGTTATGATTCCTTTAAATAACATCTACCTACAGTGAACTTAACATCTGATGTTCTGTACACAGTCTTAAAAAAGAGCCAGCCATGGTCTTGTGAGACTAATGTCCACCACAGTGGACAGCAGACTGAGCGGAAGGAGGAGGGCGGAGGTTTAAAGGTCAGAGACAGATTTGCTTTTGTCTTCCCCAACGGGCCCTAGGTATGAAACACAGTCCAGCTACCCTTAGAAAACCCACCAATACTAGCCTACGAAGCAGTGATGGTGGAAAGGATCAGCGTGAGGTTTTCAGGGGGCTTTGGGCATGGCCCCTGGGTCCACAGGGAAAGTGGGGGGGTTAGTGCTAGTCCTCTCACCTATAGCTGGGGTGGGCCAGGGCCTTGTTGGGAGACAGAAGAGCTCAGGCGTCTGCTGATCCCCTCTCAGGGAAGGCAGGTGCTGGAGGGAATGTCCGCAAGGTGCCACCGCTCACCAAGGCCCCCAGGGAGCACGGCTTGTCCATCACTCCAGAGGGCCAGTGTTTAGCAGGAATAGACCCCACACTTAGAGTTCAAGGCAGAGAAAGACCGGAAGACACAGGCGCCAGCCTCTGCTAACACCCCATGCTGTGCAGCTTCTCTTGGCTCTGAGAACACGGCTGGGACCCCGCTAAGTCCCGAAGATGCGGTCTCTTCCCGTGCTAGTCAGAGGCAGGAGCCCCTTGACAACACGGCATTCCCAGGGGTTCAGCACCGTTGCCCCGAGGCCCCGAGTCCAGATTACAAAGCAAACATTGTCTGCTCTTTTTCTTTTTTTTTCTGTTTGGGTCTTACCTGGTGGTATGGGAGGCTGGGATCGAACCTGGGTCGGCCGTGTACAAGGCAAACACCCTCCCCACTGTACTATGGCTCTGGCCACTGACTTTGCTCTTTTTTTTTTTTTAATCCCATTTGACTTCCAGAGGTCCAGCCGTGGCTTCATTTTTAAAATGAAATTTTGCAGGTCATTAGTCCTTCCTGATGAAATGATTCTGGTTATTAGCATAAAAACAGCCACAGCGCCTGGGCCAGGAGCCTTTGTTGTTTGGGTATCATGCCCACCGCTCCTAGCTCCACTGCTCACTCTGCAGACTGTGCAGCCATGAGAGCGGTTATGGCTGCCTTCAGGAATGTCGCCGGGCTGTGTGTCTGTGTAGCTGGCCAGACACCGCCAGAGGAGTCCCGTGAGGAATCCAGCCAGGAGCAGTGCTTTTTCTTTCCCTGGCTTTTTGGGTCACTCCCAGTGATGCTCAGGGGTTACTCCTGGCTCTCTCTCAGGAATTACTCCTGGCAGTGCTCAGGAGGGACCATATGGGATGCCGGGGTTCGAACCTGGATAGGTCACTTGTAAGGCAAACGCCCGCCCCACTGTGCTGTGGCTCCGGGCAGCAGTGGAGAGGGGGTGAGGCCGGCAGGGCAGAGAACCTCCAGCCTCGTGCTAAGGCTCTGCCCCGCCTCTGCTCTCCCCCTTCCTTGGTCTTGTGATGATCTGGGGTCACACGCACACTTCTTTAGCTAGAGTGCTTTTGGGGGCACAGGATACAGTCCTCTCATTTGGCTGCTTGCCAGAGGGTCACGCCCTGTGCTTGCTGCAAATGCACCGCCTTGTGCATGCCAGGAAGAGGCCTCAGCCACTGACCACCTACCCGGCTTCGGGGCAGGTTTGACCTGACTGATATCTTCCTCCTCCCCACCTCGCCTGGGCCCCGCGTTTGAGTTTCCCCCTCTCTGAGCCCTTGCAAAGCATCCCCTGCGGGATTCAGTGGGCTGCCATCTTCAGGACCAGGGCACGGGACCCTCAGTGCCAGCCCCTGTAGCGCTGACTGAACCCCTGTGGGCTTCAGTCCCCGGACCACCACTCCGAGCACTGCTCTCCGTCATAGCAGTCTGCGCGGAAGGACCAGTGACTGCAGTTGGCAGCCACAGTGTGGCGTTGGAACACGCGGAAATGCCTTTTCTCGTGCCCAAGCCCTGTAGGCGGGCATCCCGCAGGTCCTGGAAGTTGGCCCTGGCATCGCATCACCCGCAGGGCCACTGATACGCGCATCAGGACATGCTGCTCCCTGCAGGAGGCCTTGGCTGCCGTGGAGGCACGTCCCGGCGGTGCGGAGAACAGCACCCGCGGAGCGCAGGCCCCAGCTGGCGAGGTGAGCTGGTGACGGTGCCACCGTGGCAGGGCCGTGTGCAGCCGGGCGGATCCGGCCACCTGCATTCTCATCCTGCATTCAAGGAAACTGAGGCACAGAGAGGCTCATCCGACACCAGCTATTTCGCTCGGCACCCCAGCCCACTCCCCAACTGTGGCGTCTGTACCTGTGAGCAGGGTCCAAGGGACGCTCTTGTGCTTCCAGCGCCTTCTTCCTTCGTTCGGGGGCAGTCAACTGCTGTTCCCAAGCGCCTCCTTGGAAGGGCTTTCTCCTCTCCGGGAACACACAGTCCTCAGTGGCGGGCTTCCGTAAGGGAACCCAGACTTAGATATTTTGGTCTCAGCCTCTGAGACCTCCAAACTCCCTGCTGGATCCATAAAAATCCAGATTATCAAATAAGGCAAAAATATACAGTGAGGCGCCTGAGACACTTTTTAGGAGCCAACATTAGAAGCAGCAAAACCAATTCCACCAACTCTCTATTGGCTGAACCCATTCACATGGTCACACTGAATGCAAGGGACTTTGGGAAATGTAGTCTGGAACCCAGTCACATGGTCACACCTGAATGCAAGGGACTTTGGGAAATGTAGTCTGGAACCCAGTCACGTGGTCACATTGGCTGCAGGGGCTCTGGGAAATGTAGTCTCCACCTCCTTTTGCAGGCCAGAGAAACGTTTACAATTGACATTGTTACGTTTTCTGCCTACTGCTTGCTGGTACCCAGCACCTGCTGGACTGCTATTAGATGTCAACGTCTTTTTTTTAATTTAATTTTATTATTTTACCCCCCAAATATTATTACACCATTTTAGACATACAATTGAAAGATGCTCATGTAGAGTTTTGGATCCACAGTGTTCCAGCACGCATCCCTCCACCCAAACCCATCTCCCATCACCAATGTCCCCACCTCCCTCCCCGCTCCCGCACCTCAACCACTTGGCAGATTCTGTATGTCATTTCTTTCCTCTTTATATCTCCTTCCCACCAAACTTTCCTGCTCTTCGTGGAATGCAGTGCATTAAAAGACATTACTGTTTCACCTGGGCTCAAACTGGTTTTGCTCTGTTAATCTGGTCGTGAGGCAGTTTCCCAGCATCTGGACAGCGAAAATGGTGGCTAGTGTGATGGGCGAGTTTCATCCGGCTGCTTCCGGGACCCCCAGAGGCGATGGGCCAACACCCAAAACCCATCTGCCCTCCTCGGGATCCCATCGTCAGCTAGGCTCGACGCAAGCCGAAGTTCCAGCCTCCCCAGCCGCTTGAAGCTCTGTATGCTGCCCCACCCCGAGCAGCTCCTGGGCGGGGCCACCAGGCTCGACAAAGTGGAGAGGGAAAGGGCGACCCCGAGTCCATCTGACGAATTCCCAGTGATTCCCGCTTCTGGGAGCTGCCTACCTGGGCTCGAACTGGTTTTGCTCTGTTGATCTGGTCGTGAGGCAGTTTCCCAGCGTCCGACAGCGAAAATGGTGGCTAGTGTGATGGGCGAGTCTCATCCTGCTGCTTCCGGGACCCCCAGAGGCGATGGGCCAACACCCAAAACCCGTCTGCCCTCCTCGGGATCCCATCGTCAGCTGGGCTCGGCGCGAACCGAGTTCCCTAGATGTCACCGTCTTGTATAGACCTGCCAGTTTTGTTTGGCCTTTTGAGGAAAATTTGTGATCTTCCGATTCTTTGCACGCTGGTGCTGGTTAGCGCCATTGCTCTGCAAAGAGCATCCTTGGGCTGGGGCTGAGGTTCCCTGTCCAGCCCTTAGCCACGCATGGTGAGGGGAGCTCAGGTGGCCCAGCCACACCTTTGTCTTCAGTTCCCCCTGCGTGGGGCTGTGGCGCCCGCCCTGCCCCTTTTCCCCGAGTGCCTGACATAGTCCACTTGGCTCGCCAGAGTCCCGCCGGCGGCATTGCTCCCTCCAAGTGGGAAGCGCGAACAGAACAGCAGGGATTTATCAGTATCGCTGCATTTCCTCTAGGGAGGTGCTTTACTTGTAACTGTCCAGAAGATGAAAAGACCCACGCTCAGACAGAAAGTAGCAGCCCCACGGCCACGGGCTGGCACTCGGTGGCCCAGATTCCTGCCTGGGTCCCTGGATGAGGGGGCCCATGAGCTTTGTCTCATGATGGGCTTCGCCCATCATGAGACAGAGCTCTAAGCTGCCTGGCAGGAAACTGAGGCACCAGCCTCTTAGATTCTCCCGCTTCTCCGACCCAAGGACCCCGTCAGCTCAGTATTCTGGGGTACCTGGTTGCTCCTCCAAGCAGATGGCCCAGGGTTTGAGAGAGCAATGGCTGAGGAGCTGCTGGGTCTGGAGAAACAGCTGGATCAGGGTTCAGGAGTGTGGATTCGCCTCAACTCCCAGGAGACCGAGGCTCGGGAGGGTGGGCCACCTGCCTGTGACGGGTGTGGGAAGCTTAGCAAGGCAGACCTGGTCCCCTGGAGACAGGATCACTGCCTACTGTTTGAAGCAGTGCGTGCCTAGCCCCGAGCACTGGGGGTAGAAAGGACGAAAGTCAGGCTCACGTGGCGGTTCCTTTCCAACGGGTGTGGGAAGCTTAGCAAGGCAGACCTGGTCCCCTGGAGACAGGATCACTGCCTGCTGTCCGCAGCAGTACGTGCCTAGCCCCGAGCACTGGGAGTAGAAAGGACGAAAGTCAGGCTCACATGGCCGGTTCTTTCCAACGAGGTGTGGCTGGGGCTAAGCCTGGCCTTGCCTTAGCGACGCGGTCCCACATCACAGAGCACGCGTTGCTCAACCAGAGGTGCCCAGGATAGCTCTGTGCGGACAGATGGAAAGGCCGGAGCAGCAAGGGAACAGAGATCCACTGTCAGCAGCATGCCGTGTTCTGTCACCGCCTCAGGCCCCAGGAGGGAGGCTAAGGTGCCAGCACCCCATGCCTATCATTCTCAAGCCCCGTCCCACCCCAAAGGAGGGCTGTTTAAAAAAACAATCTTTCGGTGGTTGTTACGCTTTTGTTTCTCAGAAGAGATTTACAGTGATTCTTTCCCTATCATGTTTTTCCTTGATCCATATATATTTTTTTTAATTCCTCCCCGTCTCCAGGGTAAATAAATATATTAAAATAAGCCCTGGATGTATAGCAGAGTATAACAATGATAAATGATGTTGTGTGTAATTTTTCTACTATTAACATAAAGTAATATAAACTGAAGGACACGAGTCTATTGAGAGACTTAGAAGCTAATGTTCCATATCAGATGTGGCCAATGTCAGGACTGAATACAGATTAGGCAGTGTCCTTTCTCTCCCCAGGGGAATGAAAGTTGGAGCCACCACTCGCTTCCTGTGGTGTGACGGCGTTTCGTTAGGGCCACTGGTGCCTTTCTTGGTCTATTAATTCAGGAGCCGTAAATGACAATGTGAGCAAAATGCTTTTCCTGTGGGACGCGCCGCATGTGTGTACTTGTGATGCCCAGACCTCGTCCACCCGTTCATTCTCTTTAAGCCGTGTGGATCGCCTCCACCCGTTCAGGGCCCTGGTCTTCACATTCTGAGCCCAGGACATCTTTAAAGCTCTAGGTTTCCTGGGCTGGGGGGTAGGGGTTAGTGCAGCAAAGTTCACCCGGAGTCTGTCTCTCCCCATCTTCTTTTTCCTTGGCAGAGATTCACGGCAGGGGACTAACTAAAAAGGAATAGAAAAATCCCAGGGTGGGGCTTGGCAAGAAATATCTCACTGCTCGGCGTCCACTTGGGTTTGTAAAACTCCTGTAAGCACTTGTGGCTGCTGGACTTTGAAGAACTCGTCCGCACTGACGTGTGTGCATGTGTGTGCACGTGTGTTCATATGTGTATGCATGTGGGCAGCTGCGCGCACATCTGTGCATGTTCTGTGCATGCATGTAATAGCATGTTTGTGTGCATGTATGCATTTGTGTGCACATGTGTTTGTGTGTGTGTGCATGTGTGCGGCGAGAGTGATTTTTCTCCCCTGGGAAGGGTCTGAAAAGCCGGTGGTAATACAGTTTATTCTGAATAATCTTTTGTGGCAGCCCCTTTGAGAGCGCAGCGGCCCTCCCACGCCTGTCTCCCGGAGCCCGGGAGCCCACAGCGGCGGGGGCTCTGGGCCAAGGTCACACCCTGCTCCTCGCCTGCCTGATGGAACTGGCTCCGCACTCCATGTCCTTTCTGCCCCCACCCTCCAAAGCGGCCTCGCTCTTTATGTCCTCCAAAGATACATTTAAAGCAGGGGCCCCCAACGTATTTCTCCAGTCACTGCCGTTTCAGAAACAATCACTCAGCGCACCCTGGAATGAGCAAACGGGATCTCCCTATAACCCACTTCGGTCGCCCCTGCAGGGCTGGCCTCAGCCACGTTGAGGAATTGCTGTAGAGGAGAGGAGGGCAGAGGCTCCGGGGGTGGGGTGGAGCTCGGAGAGGGCGCGTCACTGGGCGAACAGGAGCTGCCCCAGTTACACCGCGCGTAAGGGCTTAAATACGTCTCAGTTCCCAGTCCAGTTGCAAAGGCAGTTGTAGGGAAAGCTTCACGTGCGTGTATGTGTTCTCTCTCTCTCTCTCTCTCTCTCCTCTCCCTCTCTCCCTCTCTCTCTCTCTCTCTCTCTCTCTCTCTCTCTCTCTCTCTCTCTCTCCCCTCTCAGGGGTTGCACAGACAGTGTTGCTCAGGAGGTTACTCCTGGATCTGCACCCAGGACTTATTCCTGGCAGTGCTCCGGGACCACTCTGGATTCCAGGGATTGAACCGGCATCCGTTTGATGCTGTGCAAGGCCGGCGCCTCCCGCTGTGCTGCGGCCCACGTGCTTGTATACATCTCCTGAAATGAGTCCTGACTCTAGAGTGAGTTAGGAGCTCACGCCGCCTCTGGAGTTCAAAGATGGGCTTCGGATTAATTTGTGTGTGTATGTGCGCACGGTTGCACGTGTGTATGTGTGTGTGTGCCGGTGTGTGTGTGTGTGTGCATGTGTGCGTGTGCCCTGCGCCTTCCCATGGGCCGAGGGGGCTGGCACTTGGGCCTCGCCAACGCTCATTGTTATCCTTCAGGTTGGCTCCGAGATGATGCATTTGTTACGGTTCATAAATTTTATCTTTGCACTAAAAACAGGGGTAGAATATCTTCAATGCAATTATAAAAATGTATTAAAACTGAGAAGGAGAAAAAATATGGTGGTAGATGCGATTTTAATGATTGTATAAATGTTCACTGTTCCATGGCAAAAAAAAAAAAAAAGGTGTTTTTCAACCACAGCATTCGAGAGAAATGTGAGGGAAGGGCCAGACTTCCCCTAGTGCGTGGCATCTACTTTATTTATTTTGGGGGGCCACGCCTGGCTGTGCTCAGACTTACTTCCAGCTGACTTCATAGGGGATGTCGGGGGTCGAACCCGCGTGCCAGGCACGTGCCCTACCCACTAGACTGAGTCACCAGCCTCACAGCATGTGCTTTAGCATAAACCGGTCACATCGGGATCTTCTCTGGGAGAGTAGCTAGGAGTGAGGTGATGCGGATAGAATGTGATCCCCCAGAACCTTGGATTCTGTGAAAGTAAATCCCAAGCAAAGGTGTGTGTTGGAGTGTTCTCCTTCTCCTTAGACCTCGCAGGGCTGGAACAGGGAAGCCCAGGCCTTTAGGAACTGGCCAGTCGTGGCATTTCCTTTCAGTAATTTTCCTCACCACTAGAATTCCAGTTCGCTTTGTTGCTAACAGGCTTCTAACATCAGCTGACATGCTGCGGGGACCTGGACGGAGCATGATTCAGCTGCAGGTGTTTGGAGAGGGTCACGCAGGTCTCCTTCACCTCTAGGCGGTTACTAAAAACCCAGATGCTTAATTGGCTGAGAGTTCAGCTGCATCAGGCTTACAACCCCAGGAATTTCTCCAGAGACGGTCTCTCCCTGCACCCAGAGACCGGCTGTCCTCAACAAAAAGCTTGATAGCTTTTGTGTTCCGTTGTTTGTTGGGTTTTGATTGGGGGTGGGGTGGGCATACCCGGTGATGCTCAGGGATTATTCCTGACTCTGCTCAGGGATCACTCCTGGCAGTGCTGCGGGGACCATGTGGGCTACTGGGAATTGGACCATTTAGGTTATTGGGAATTGGGCCATTTGGGTTATTGGGATTGGACCTGGTTCGGCTATGTGCAAGGCAAGCATCCTACCCTCTGTACTGTTGTTCCACCCCAGTAGCCTGATAGTTTTGAACAGCCTGGCCAGGTGTCTGCTGGCCATAAAACACGATGTACCAAGAGTGTTGTGGACTCGCCTGGGACCCCAACAGTGTCGGGAACGCCGCCGGGTCCCCGACAGTGTCAGGACAGAGGTTGTCTTCTACCCTCCGAGGACGCCGGAGAACAGATGAAAACTCACGAGTCCGGGTGCAGTTCCAAAAATGGCTTTTAATAGTACAAAAGCTCTTCCACAGCACTAGAAGATGGAGCAAAAGGCCAAAGAGCAAAAGACCAAAGCCAAAAGCCACAGGAGCCAAAAGCTGAAGGCTGAGGAACCAAAAGGCAAAAGGTAAAGGTGAAGGGGCCTCAAGTCAGCCCCTTATATACACCAAAGTAATCCAATCGGGAGGTTGTCATGCCAACAAAGAACCCTAAACAGAGTGTAGTGCCACACCCTATTGCAGGTATAAACAAAGGTTACACCAAGGACTAATCCCGAGATTATCTCTTACGTAAAACACTGGAGAGAGAGGGGCTGATATAAAGTAATACATCTTAACTTCATGAGCTTCATGTAATCTAGATGGTACCCACAAGGTCCTTATTATTATCTGCACCAGGGTGATTCTGAGTATCTTGTTCTCATGTACTGAAAGGGTCATACTCGCCTGCTTAGAGCAAACTAGTATGATCCTTCCTATAGTCTACCTTTAGTCTCAGCGTAGCCAGGGTGGTAGTCTCCTGGTAAATTCTAACTGTCCCACGTTGGGTGCAGTGGGTATAAAGAGGAGCTGTGCCCAATCTAGAAAACATAGAAGTCTTAGTAGATGTATAAGTCAGAAGTTATTCAATCAAGGTGACTTCTGTAACTGCCACACCCTCTAGAAGTGTTTACATAGAAGAGAGATCTCATTAGAATGAGCCTTGGCTTAAATAAGATTAAGCTGGGAGTGAGCAAAACAACAAAACTCCCAGATTAGCTAAACATGTCCTCCAACACAACAGTATCAGGGATCGAGTTCCCTGGCCACCTCAGGGGTCGACGACCTATGGGCAAAATCTATGAGAATCCAAATAATCCAAAAGGCTCTTCACTTATCACCAACAGCTAAAAACACACTCTGCTGTCACAATCTGAGGCAAAAGACTCTCCCTGACGCCCTGGCCAGACCTCTGACCGGTGTGCTCTCCCCAAGATGTCTCCTGCAGAGCTCTCCTTCCCCAAGACAGCACCTTTTTTTTTTTCTCTCCCAAAGTGCACCAAGCAGGCAAAGCAGCCAGCCCCTGCCTCTGGCGCGGCTGCCCTTTACACAGTAGAAACCAGCGCTCTCGCAAATCTCCAGGCGTGCCACGCTCCTAGGTCCAGGTCTTAACAAACACTAATGTCGGAGGCCCACAATGTCGCCTTCCTCTCAGTTCAGCTCTTTTGCAAAACACCTAAAGAGAGGGCTACCTCATATCCACATATAATTTCAGACTACATCCCTATGCTGGATCAGTATCTTGTCCCCATAGGATCCTTGTCTGGTCTGCCCTACTCCAGGTGCTCTGATCTCTGTTCCTGAGAGGGTCTTACGGGCCTGCCTTGAATGGACTGGCACGACCTCTCCTGTAGTCTCTGCAGAGCCAATGCTAAAGGTGTCCCTTCTCGAACCCAGGGTGGCTCCTGGTACTATCCAGTCCCACCAAGAGGACCTTTGGAGGATATGAGGAAATATCAAATCTAGATATTCTTGGGGCATAGCAAAAATCTTGAGAATAGTCCAGGAGTTATTAACTCAGAGCCAAACTGCCTGGCCTGCATTTGCCACACCCTCTATCAGCCTTACACAAAAGAGAGATCTCTTTAGCATCAAGTCCTGGCCTAGAGGCATGGGAATGGCTCAAGCAGCAAAGGCCCAGAGCCAATTAGGGCATGCAGCCAACACAAGAGCATGAGAGAGGCCCTATGAACTCTCTAATTGTAACACTTCTATTGCTCCAGCACCGGCGGCTTCTGCACCCGGGAGTGCTCCCTCTCATTCTTTCCGGTTTTGTTTCGAAAGCACCCGGACTTTAACTTCCTTTGAGCATAGTTTATGCCCCCATGCCCATGCTGCTGTCAACGTTGGTAAGGAACCTAGTGCCCCCGGGATAGGGGAGAATTCCTGAGCTCACAGTCCCCATGTCACAACAGAGTGACCTCTGGGTGAGTCCTGCACCCACCCCTCGCCCTGACCGGTGTGTAAGAACCATTTCCCTTTCAGCCCAAGGCACGCTCTGTCTAAACCAGGTTCACATCTCACCTAAGGACCTGGAAGTTAGGTGTCTAAAAACAGATTTCATTATTTGGGGGTAACTCCCTTTATTGCTGTCAACCTTTGGTCATTAAATGGGATGAAAACAGTCACTGCCTCGCAGGTGAAAATGAAAGTGTCCTGAGGGGATGTGTGTGTCCCCTAGGCCGGGCACCTGCTCCCTGCACCTAGTCTAGGCTGTTCCTTGCTTGTTGGTGTTAGCGCTATTGCCATGGTAAGTTGGCTCATGATGAACCATTCCCGTCATGGTCCACTGTGCTCAGGACTTACGCATGGCTCTGAGCTCAGGGATCGCCTCCTGGCAGTGTTCGGGGACCATATGGGGTGTCAGGGATCAAACCCAGCTTGGCCTTTTGCAAGGCAAACTCCCTACTGGCTGTACTACAGCTCTCACCCCAGTCCTTTCCTTGAAGGCAGAAATGTTTTGAAGCCTCACTGTCTTCACTGTCTTCCCGCTCATCATTGATTTGCTTGAGCGGCCCCAGTAACATCTCCATATGTCCTGTCTCATGCTAGTAGAGCCCAAGGCCATCTGCTTGCTCCAGGAACATAAAGAGCCTCAATCCATTCGGAATGAGGTCTATAATTGTTACTGGTATTTGGCATATCAAATACAACACGGGTAGCTTGCCAGGCTCTGCCGTGCAGGTAGCATACTCTTGTAGTCATCTCTAAGTCCAGCATTTATTGATGAACTGCACGGCCGCACTGAGCCGGGCTGTGATAGGCTGGTCTGCTGGGTGGAGTTCTGATGAGAGAAAAGTCTGGATGTGGAAAATGGAGGCCCTCATGGAGTGGGGGTCGTCTGGCTTGTTGCAAGGCTCTGCTGGGGTGGCGGGCCAGGGCTAGAACCTGCCATCCCTCCTGGGCTCCTTGTGAGCGGCTGGGCACAGGGAGAGCAAGTAGCAGCCCTACAGGTAAAAAAAAAAATCCAAAAATAAACGTTGTTCTCTAATTTGTATGTCCTGCTGCTATTTACCAGGAACATAAACAAACCCTCAGGGCAGACTCCGGAGGCTCAAGACGTGTTTTATTTCCCCAGCACTGAGGTGACTGGCCCTGATCAGGGAGTTGAATGTGGGAAGACAAAGCTGGTAGCAGGGTCTGGGAAATGCTCAGAAAATCTGCGCTAATTTGGTCTTTTCTGTGCCCCCTGGAATTTTCTGGGCTCGTGGTTCGGGAAGGATTCGCCCCATGCTCATAGCTTTGTCCTCAGCATCTTCATACATCTTGGTGAATGTCACAGGTGACTGAGTCAGGCTTGAAGAGATGGGTGGGCAGCAGGTCAGAGAACAAGCCACTCTCTCACGGCCCTGGAATTCATTCCTGGGGCCTAGCAGTGTGTCTCTGTGTGGCCCATCACACACACAAAAGAAGTACATATATACACACATATAGGAATCAAATATCATTTAACATTGCTTTAGCACAGGGTTTTCTTGGAGGATGCAACACCCCTAATTCGCACACATGCGCTGCGCACACATGCACACACACATGCATGCACACCGCACCCCCACAACGCGCCGCCCACCCAGGAGGCCACACTGCCCCTAGTTCAAGCCCACAGGCTAGTTCCTCCCAAAATAAGCATGGGTGGCCATGGCTTTGCAGAAGTAAGAATCCCCACACCGCCTCCTTGCTCCTCTGTGTGGCTTCTCTGAACATTTCTTTGGCTGGAGAAAGCTCTTGTCAGTCCCATCTCCCCACGCCAGCGAAGACTTCTCTTGCCAGGCACGTGCAGGAGCCCACGCTTCATGAGAATGTTGCATTTGTGCAGAAACATGGCGTGTGGTTTTAAGGAACATTCTTGGATGCCAAAGTGCCAGCTATCCATAGGGATGGGGAAATCGGAACCGAATGGAACCCATAAAAATCAAAGGTTGGAAATAGAATACGGCCCCATGTTGTCTCAATCATCTCGTGTGTGTGTGTGTGTGTGTGTGTGTGTGTGTGTGATGCAGTTGTGGAAGTGCTGCACAAAAGATCCCCAGGAAGGAGGTGGTATCTCCTTGGCAGGTTGGCAGAGGGGGTGGGGGAGGCGATTGGAGTAGCCTCATCCCCTGGAAATGGAAATTCTCTGACCTGTCCCTGCCCCAGGCAGCCCATGGCGGGTGCTGCTGGACCGTCCAGGGTTTCACAGGCATTGGGGCCATTCTCCTATTGCCCAGGAACTCGCGTCCCCCCGTCCCTTCTCTCCACACAGCTCGCCCTCACTAATAAATTCCAAGGGCTGACATTGCCTTCGCCGGCTGGTCTTTGCCCTCAATTTCATTGAGATGGGCCATTGAAAACTCATTACAAGCTGTTTAGACTCTGGCTTTCACTTCTGCTCGGCAGCGAGCAAAATTAACAGCTCTTGGAGGTAGCAAAAAAAAAAAAAAAAAAAAGGCACTCGGCCAAATAAAAAAAGTATTGAAATGATGAGGAAAGACTTTTAATATTATCACCATTAGTCATGCAAACAAGCACACATCTGAAGCGTGTGTTCTTGTGAGCGTCTCTCGCTTGGAACCTGGGGTACATCGCCGTCCCCACTGCAGAGAGCTCCGTGGCCAGACCTGACACGCAGCGCTGGATTTTTTACATATCAAGCAATGAGCCTTTGAGTGTAGCAGAATTGCTTCATAAATTTAACTATCACTTTCGAATTTCTGTTTTTTCTAATTTAGTGCCTGGTAGTTTTTTATGTGATAATTTTAAAATGCTGTTTATAGCGAAAGTTACCTTGATAGTACAGGTGTGCTCAGAAAATTCACAGCCACCCATAAAAAAAAAGGGGGGAAGTCCTGTTTAGATGTCGGGCATTTTGTGATGCTCAGGGTGGAATCATTATGGATGTGTTGTAACCAACTTTACAAGCGCCCTCCATTAATCTCCATTTCCTGAAAAGTAACAAGTCCTAGAAGACTGAAATATTGTTCTCAATGGCTGTGGATGGTACCCATCTGTATTTGGGAAGTTCATACGAAATGTCTCTTTCTCTTGATATTTCTGGCCGAATGAAAAAACTGGTGCGTCTGAGGCTGCAGAAATGAAAGGAATAAGCCCCGAGAACAGCTGGTGTGGCCCCCAAACAAACAAAAGCAAACAAATCAACGCCCTCCCCATAAATAAAGGATGCAGGCGCTAAGGCATTTGTCTCATATGCTCCTGATTACTTCCCAGTACTATCTCTGGTCCCGGGCACAGCCAGGGCAAACCCCTGAGCACTGTGGGTTGCAACCCAGTCGTCCCTCCTCCCTTCTCAAAAATAAAAAGAGCCAGTACGAAAACATCCACATTTAAGCCGCATCGCCAGGCGGGGGCTGTAGCGCAGCGGTAGAGTGTTTATCTTGTGAGAGGTGCCGGATCGATCCCTCCTGCCCCTGTGAACCAAACTGACCCTGGAGGAGACGATTCTAGTGCCCTAGTAGTCGGGCGGCACTTGGAGAGAGAAAACGGTTAAGGTTTGGGTGTACCACTCTGCTCCCCCAAGTGAGCATCGCAGCCTGTGGCCTCAACCCCCCAAATACACAGAAACCAAAAAGGGGATCCTAAGCAGAACGCAAATAGCTCTGAGGGGCGCTGTGGCTTCTTGAGAGCCCCCCAGGCTGGTCCAAGAACAGGCCCAGCAGCCCCGGCCTGACAGCGAGTAGGCCGGGTGGGCAGAAGGGCCAGGGGGGCCCTGGGATTTGGGGCTCTTTCCCCATGAAGCTGCATCCCCCTCTCAAATCCCGTCCCTGTCCACTCTCCCCCCACACCCCCACGGGCTGGCTGCGGCTTCAGAGAAAGAGTGCACGTGGCTGGAGAGCATGAGGGGAAGGGGCTCCTTGACTCACCCTTTCCACAGCAATGTCCCCCGTCTTCTGAACATGGTGGAAGAGACCCCGCCCACCCCAGGCCCACCCCAAAAATGCTATAAAGCCTTGTTTTTTTTCTGGGGGCTGGAAGTTGGGTTACACCCGGTGGTGCTTGGAGCTTCTCCTGCGCCTACACTGAGGGATCACTCCTGGGGACTTGGGGGACTGTCCCTGGTGCAGGGTTAGCCAGCCACAAGCCTGTGGGTACAGGAGCCCTGTTCTGTCTCCAGCCCTTAGCCAAGCAGCCTTTGGAAGCCCGGCACCGCGCTTGACCGGGGTCTTCTGCAGAATAGGTCTTAGCTGTGGATGCGATGCGTGCCCGCTCAGTGGATGTCATCAGGCACTCTGGCTTCCTTCTGACGAGCCTTTAATTCCCGGTACAATGTCTGGCTAATCCCTTCCACGTGGCCTTTAGCACTTCTGGGGAACTTCTTTCCGGGACCAGTCGGTCGCCTGAGGAGAGCCATATAGCACCTGCCCTGCTGGAGGGGGTTGCTGGCGTCTGGCAGGGTGTGGACTCTGGCTGCCTCACCTGTCGGCCCCAGCCGCACGTAGTGTTTGGAAATGGCGCTGTTTGGTTGCTGACCGCCTGTGGGCTGGCATGGGGCTGGACAACCAGGGCTGTTCGCTGTCTGTTGTCCAAAACACAGCCTGGGAGGCGAGGGCCGGGGTCATCTGAGTGACCTTCCTTAACGAGTCAGGGGGTGCTGAGAGGCAAGACGGGAGAAAGCACTCAGTGACAGAGTTCCCACCTCCCTTGGTGACGCGGCACCGTCACACCTCAGAGTGCTCACCTAGAAAGGAAAGACACTGGGGCTGACCTGGGTGCTTGGCTGAAGCCTTTGCTAAGCTGATCTGCGTACAAGTGTCCACTGTGTGCCCAGTGTGGACGGGCCACTCAATAAATCTTCAGCGAGTTAGTTTATTGGACCGGACTCCGCACACGATGGCCATTATTTAGGTTTATGGTGTCCTGATCTGTGTCACTGAGTCCCCCCTTGCTATTTTTCATGAATTTTCCACTGAGCCGCGGCATGCTGACGAGTGAAGGTCGGGGAGGAAGCAGATTGACAACACCTCATACCACAATGTCAAAATACTTAAAAGTGTTTACAGAGCTCGGTGACACCCCATGAATTTGAAACTCGGCGAGCGGAGCAGAAGTGAAACTAGCCCTAGTCTCGGAGCCGAAGCAAAGCCCTTTGTGCTTGGTGATTGTTTTAGAGCCCATTAATCGGGGAATCATGAGGCCGTGTGAAAAATAAAAGGAAAGAAAAAAAATGACAGCTTTAACACCCAGCCTCCGGTTTTCTTCCCATGCCTTTGTGCCGATGTGGTTTCTAATTAATCACTGTGGTGGAAATCCGAGTCCGCGGTGATGGAAGCCCCATGCTTTGGGATCAGGCAACTCCACTGCATCTAGGAGCAGCTCCGGGGCTTCTGGAAAGGAGCTTCCCTGCGACTGAGCAGCCCCAGCCCTTCACACAGAGGAAACATCTCTGGATTACACCCTGAGGGTCTCTTCACACAGCCCGAGCAAAACAGTGGAGCGTTGCTTCACCTTTAGTGGCACCTAATGACCGGCCTACCTGGCCACAGCTAGCTGCAGAAGTTTTAAATGAGTGACACTGATATAAAATTGTGTTCAAGGTTCCTCTCCTGTGGTTGCCCCAGCCCTGCCACCTGTGCTCAGTAACTGCATGTGGCCGCCATGTTGGATGAACGTTCCCCTCCTTGTATGTCCAAACTCTTCCCCTTCCCTTAGTCAGAGAAACGTCTTTGCTTTGGCCCGAGCCTATCAGAACTCCCGTCTTTTCCTTCAGCACCCCTCGTGTTCAGCCTCAGGGTCATGAGCTTTGCCAGCGTTTATAAACCTCCCCCTGTTGCCCCCTGGAAGCCCCCCCACCTCCACTCTTCCTTATAGACAACGGTTCATTCCTCCTGATGGGGGGCTTCCCTTGGGGACCCAGGAGTTACTCTGAGATTTCTTCAAATTCCCTGTGTCTCCAAGTACTTATGCAAGATGTAATAAATCATAGGGCTTGCATATAGGTGCAAATAGTTTTCAAATGCGGAGGAAAAGCCATTGTAAGGTGTAAATTCACTTTAAAGAGCTGTTCAGTTCATAGTAGCACTTGCTCGTTCTGTAGGTACCCAGTCACTGGTTGCTGGATTGCTGGTCTCTGGGCATTGCTGATGCCATATGACTTTCTACAAACAAGAAAGACCAGCCACTACCAGGGAAAGGTATCTGAAATCTATTCACAGATGCAGAAAGCAGCGATTTTTTTTTAACTTTAAGTTAGACCAACATACAGCAGTAATAGCACTAGTCCCAGCAGTGGTAATACTCACCTGCTATTGGTGGCCCTATGCAGCACTTACCACACGACTTACCTAAGTGGTCAATATGAATCTCCCTGCTTCAAGGCCGGAGCGACAGCACAGCGGGAGAGCATTTGCCTTGCACACGGCCGACCCGGGTTTGATCCCCGGCATCCCATATGGTCCTCCGAGCACTGCCAGGAGTAATTCCTGAGCTAAAAGCCAGGAGTAACCCCAGAGCATCACCGGGTGTGACCCAAAAAAAAAAAAAAAAGAAGTTTCCTGCTTCAAAGACGGGTAAACTGAGGCTCAGGGGTCTCATTTTCCCACTGCCCTTGAGTGGTCCCAACCCCCCCCCATTAAACCATCCCTGAGCTGGGAAACTTTTTTTTGGACGGAGGCGTTTCTTCTGTCTGTAGTGATGCCATCTGCTTCACACAGGGGCAGAGTGTTCATCAGGCCCCTAAGCGAAGCCGGCCCCCGTCCTCCTGCCACTGTGCCATCACCCCGTGCCCTTGCCCAGGCAGCGCTGGGCTTCCGGGCCCTTCCGGTCCCTCTGCCCACCTGACATTGGCGCATCCCAGAGCTGGATCTCTGTGGCTGCCCCCTTCCAGATGCCCCCTGGAAAGAGGCGACGGGGCCTGCTGGGCGCTTGTGCTCTGCGCCCGGGAGAAGGACACAGAGTGCATCCGAGCGCCCGCCGGGACCTCGGCTCGCTGTCCCCGCCTCCGCCCCTGCATACACTACGGTGGCCTGGTCCCCTCCCCGAGGGCCAGCCTGCTGGGGTGGGGGACTCTGCGTGGTGCTGGCAAACCTCAGGACCCGGCGACGTAGCCTGGCTGGGGTTCCTCCGGAGGGCCCGATTCAGAGCTGTTTGGTTGGATCCCACAGTCCCTCCGCTCTGCATGCAGAGCTCCAGGGTCCTCACAGGGGAGTGAACGGCACAGGGAAGGGGAGCGTGGGATGGTCCCCCCGCAGAACCGCGGCTCCCAGGAGGGACGCTGAGACTCTCACTGCCTGTAGAGCACAGCTCTGCAGCACGGCTGGCTCAGAAATCCTGGATGTTCCCGTCACATACAGCAGCTCCTGAAGCCTCGCACAGTCTTGTGCGTGCTTATTCTGGAGTCAGGACACACTCTGGCCTACCGGGCGCCCCTGGAGACACATTCGTTTTCAGACTGGTCAGGCCCGTTGAGAGGAGCCTTCAGTGCCACCTCGGTCACCCCTGAGCCTCTGCGGCACTGCCGCCTCGTCTTCTTGCTGACTTCCTGCCCGCAGAGCACCGCACAGCCCACGCACCCCGGCCCGGAGTGGGTCGCCCACCCAGGTCCCCGGGAAGGCTGGTGTCAAAGCGAGGGTTGCCCTCCTCGGAAGGCGTAGCTATATTAAGACTCTCTTTCCTGAGACAAATCATTTTTCTGCAGAAGGATTTTAAAAAAAAAAATCCTAGAAAAAAGACAAATGGCAGCACAGGCTTCAAAAGGACAAGCCGCTTGTCACCCAGCCAGCGGAGATGGCAGCGCCCAGCAACGGCACATCCAGACATGCTGGCAGAGTCCCGGGCAGCGCAGTGGCCAAGCAGGGGGACTCGGGGGCTCAGGGCACGTGAGGGGCCAACCCTGGCCTCCGGGAGCCTCTGCTGTTTGTCAGAGGTTGGCGAGGAAAGGGACGGGCGGGCTGTGTGCTCTGAATGACTCTGGATCCCAGAGGCGTGCAGGGATCCCCCCTTCAGGGGCCATGTGAGCTCAGGCCATGCACTCTAGGAAAGGCCGTGCTGCCTCGCACCAGAAGTCAGGGTCCACCTAGGTGCGCGTGACACGCCTAAGTGCAGAAATAGGTTCCGGCGTGCGGCCATTCATCAGAAGCCAGGCAAGGGCCCAGAGGGCCCAGTACATGCATTGCATGAGAGACCCTGGGATTTGCGTCTCACCATTGTGTGGTCTCCTGAGCAGCACCAAGGGTGGCCGCCAAGTACTGCCAGCCGGAACCCCCAAGTGCAGGAGCTGGCCACCAGTTCATGTGCTCTTCCTCTCTGACTTAAGGTGCTCCGGAGTGAATTTTCTACTTTGTGCAATTATTGACTTGGTCGCTTGTCACTGGAATGTCTCTTAGAAACCTGTCCTCTAAACTACTATTATAGACCATTATATAAGCTGTTCAGCCATTACCTACAAAAACGATAGCAGCCATCCTATAAACGACTTTTTCTTTTTCTTCCCTTCATCCCATCTTTCGTCCCTCCCTCCTTCCTCTTTTGTCATCCCCCTCACATGATTTTTAAATCAGTGAAGCGCTGGATGGCTTTGAGGAACCGTGGGCAGAGCCTGCTCCTTTCTAGGCTGTGGAGAGTCTTTCTCCGGCGCTGCTCTCGGTAGGTCCCTCTGGGAAGCCTAGGGCTGGCGCCTTCTCGCTGGGGTATTTGGGGATGTTCTTTATCAAAGTGGGAGCTGGGCAGAGGGAAAGCATGCGGGCAGTAGCATCCGCCAGCCTGTTACTGCCCCTTGGCTCCGAGGGAAAAGTGGCCAGAGGAGAGGAGAAGGCAGGGCAGGGCAGGGTGGTCAGTACCGGGTCCATTGGGAAGGGACGCGACCAGCTGCGAGTGTGCCCTCCGGCAGAGTTGAACAACTGGCTTCTGCCCTTGGGTCCTTGATGTTGCGTGCGTGGGTCTCGTGGTGACCCTGAGGTCTCCCCCTGCAGCAGGCATCCTCGGGGACCCGTCACACTCACCCCAAGCTTCCGCCGCCCACCCAACACCGGCACTTTTCTCTCTGTCGCTGCTGATTTTACACGTCGCTTGTCAGGGATGCGGGGGCTCTCCCAGGCCCCGCCTCTTGGCCTGTTCTTCTTCCCTCGCCCCTTGCTAATTTCAGGCGGTCAGCACATTCGCCACTCCGCAGCCGGGCCCGGCATGTCATTAATCTATATTAGAGAGGTAGAGCCTGTCATCACCTGCGCAGCGGCCTGGCCACCCCAGCCCTGCAGAGCTCCCCAGGCCTTCCTTCTTTCCGGAGTTTGGCTTTCAGCTCCTTGGACACTGATCTGATAGAGCCCCGCTGGCCCTGGCCGCAGTTGCCACCACCCGCAGGAATGTCCAGCCTGGCCCCTGCCCCTGCACACAGCTCTGGGCTTTCCCCAGAGAACTTTGCTCACGGACCTCCCTTTCAGGCTGAGCTTCTGCTACACACTAAAGTAACTTTGCTTTCCCCAATGGCCGGTCTGCATCCCCAACAACCCTCCCGTTGAAATAATTTCCTCTTCTCTCCCATGCCTCGCCCAAGTCGCACAATGGGCATTTTTTCACTTTAACTCCCAAGAGCTGCCTCGGAGAATAATGAAGGTCCACCTGCATGGGCGCCTCTGCCCCTGCCCAGGCACCCGTCAAAGGACTCTCGGGCCAGCCTGGCCTCGAAGCCTGAACTTCTCGTCCCTCTGCGTGGGTCAGACGTGCAGGAGTGGTAGGGAAGGGGGCCCCGGTGCTCTCCCGCGGTGCGCAGTCCCGCGGGCCCTGGTGCTCTCCCCCATGGTGCGCAGTCCCTGGGCCCTGGTGCTCTCCGCCGTGGTGCGCAGTCCCGTGGGTCCTGGTGCTCTCCCCCCACAGTGCGCAGTCCCGTGGGCCCCACAGTCACATCTGGGCCTGTCGCTGCTCTGGTTCATCAAAGGCAGAACCTGTGGCCCGTCTTATCCTGCAGATATGGCCGCTTCCCCCCCCGCCCCCAGCCCCCCTGCCCTCATCCAGTTTAGTCTCTGCCACTCTGAGGAGGCCCCGGAGAGAACCAGCAGCGTGTCCAGGAGCCAGATTAGCCCTTAAAGTAGTTCACAGCCACTGTTTCCTGTGGACGCCGGTCCTGTCCTGCCTCCGGGGACCTCTTGTTTATCCCCCCACTAGGGTCCCTGAGCCCTCAGTGGCCCTGTTCATGCCGTGGAAGATGTCCTTCGGGGTCTCCCCACACTGACTCCGGTGTCCCCAGAGGCTGAGCTCAGCGGGCTCACCCCCAGCTGGGACGTAGGCACGATGGGCGATGGGCGATGGACTTCCACTGGAACCCAGAGCCTAGAGCAGGGGCTGCGGCCAGTGGGTCACCGGCCAGACTTGCCCGCAGACTCTGCCAGCAACCACCAGGCCCGAGCGCACCCACCACAGCCTGTTGGCACGCACTGCCGCCCCTTATGCCACGGGATCCTGTGGTGCCCCCGCCCCGTAAGCCACAGGCCCTGCTGTCTCCCCACGCGAGTGTCACCCAGAACACAGTGGGGTGGGGGCGGGGTGCGACATCCCATGGGTTAATTCAGCTACCTTGTGGCCCTGTACCTTCCCCGGGAACTGAGCCATGTTCTTTCCTGGTTTGGGAAAGTTAATTCTCTGCAGAGGAGCTAAAGGGCAGCTGTGCTCAGAGGCCAGGAGCAGACGCAGCCTGACCTGTCCAGCCAGGGCTTGTCTCAGCCACCTCCACCCTGCTGCGTCGCTGCCGGCAAGTCCACACGCTCGTCTGGTGCAGCCTGGGAGCGACCTCCAAGAGCCCGCCTGGGCCTCAAGGCTCTCTGGCCCCCAGCTGCTGCCTCCCAGATGTTCCCAGCTCTCCTATGTGACCTCCCCGCGCCCTCCTTGCGACACTGTCCCATCAGCCTCGAAGCCCTGAGGCCTGGTGTGGAGGATGTGCGGAATCTGGCTGGAATCTCCGTGTTAATTCTGCCACTCTAACGGAAACGTTTCTGTGAAACAGGAGCAGGTTGACACGGGCTGTGTCCGTCAGACGCCCAATCTGATCCTCTCCTGCTCAGCCCTCGGAATGCCACTGGTATAACATCCCGCCTGTGCCCATGTGGACAGGGGGACAGAGGGCACCCGGGAAACAGAACCCTGGGCCCGACTAGCTCCACAGGGCCGCTGGGCAGAAGCTTCCAGATGCTCATTGATAGTCTTGGCGTGTGCTCCCGCTGGTGCTTTTAATAGCGATTGCATGTGTGTTCAGCATGAAAATAACAGCACGGGGCTCTGAGAAGAGCTTCCTCAAAAATCCCGCCAATGGCTGGAGCTCGACCAGACAAGAGTCGCAATTTTCTTCTGCTTTCATGTTGGAAATATTTTTGGATATGAGGGTGGGGGGGTGTCTGGGGCCAGGGGACCATGTTTCCACCAAAGCCTGACCTTTAGTCTTTCAGATTGTTCATCTCTTAGCTGCTGAGTTACAGCAGCAAGAGCTGACTGTGGCTGTGTCACAGGAAAAACAGGTGTGATAGACCGCGGGAAGGGCATTTGCCTTGCATGTGGCCGACCCGGTTCAATCCCCAGCATCCCATATGGTCTCCTCAGCCTTCTAGGAGTAATTCCTGAGTGCAGAGCCAGGAGTAACCCTGAGTATTGCTGGGTGTGACCCAAAAATTTAAAAAAAAAAGGTTATTTCTATCCATGTGTTCTTGCCGAGAAGACAGCTTGGCCCTGAATTATTTTTTTTAATTGAATCATTATTTTTGATGGTGGTGGTGCAGGGTGTGAGAGAGGGCTGTGGTCTTTTGGTTAACATTCCAGAAGTGCCCGAACGCGCCGTAATCTCCACAAGCCCCCAGTTTTTCATCCCCTGGTTATAACAGTGAAGGTCATACGCCCAGCTTCTCCCTAAGTGCTAAAGTGAGTTAGAATTAGCCAGCATTGAGCTAGTAAATGTCTTGGCCTTATGCTGGCTTGAGGGCTGAACCTGGGGGCTGGAGCAGCTGGCCCTGGTCTGGGGTGAGCTCCCTGGGGGTGCAGGGGCAGAGAGCCAGGTCCAGCCAAAGGGGTTGTCAGAGTCCTCAGGGCTGATCCTGGAGCTCAGGAATTCTGCGCTTCCAAAACCTTTCCTTCCGCTGGCCACTTTATTTCTAAACCATTCACTTCGGCCCGGTTCTGTCCACCTCCACTCTGATTTGCAGAGAACAGGGACGCTCCGCCAAGTGCCATTTCCAAAGCATTGCTTGGCTTCAAGCCCAGGCCAAGCGCATCCCTGTGATAGAATTCTGATTAATGCATCTTATTACATTAATTTTCAGAGGAACCCGGAGGCCTGTCTCCTGCTCCTCGTCCAGCCTGTCCTGCCAGAAGCATTTGTCCACTTAAAGAGCTAATATCTTCAGCTACCAACAGCCATAAAGCTGGGAATCTATCACGCGCGCTGGCTTCCCTAGATGCGCGCCCGGCACACAGTGCAGATGAGATAGAGGAACTTGGCTGCTGTGGGCTTCGGATTTGCCAATCAAAACTCACCAGGCCCCGCCAAGTTGGCGACAGAACCCCGCGCTGAGCGCCAGCGCTAATTATGTCAACAAAGCAGTTTAAGCTTCGCCCCTGTGAAGGCGCGCGCTGGGGAGAGGCGCAGCGAGTGCCGGCTGGGTGCCTGAGGGCTGACCCCAGCCCTGCGCAAGCGCCCCTCTGCCTCCGGCGCCCACACACACCCCCGTGCGCCCCCCCACCCCCCCACGCGCTCCCCACAGCTCCCAGCCTCTCCCACAGCTCCCAACCTCTCCCCGCTCCCAGCCTCTCCCTCTCAGTCCTCTGACTTGGATGAAAGGGATCCCCAGGCAGTCAGACCCCTGTGACAGGCTCTGTGAAGAGGCCAGGCCTCTGCGTCTCCTGTTTTCTTCGAGGAAAGAAAATCCCTAAAGGGGATATTAGACCTGCATAACTGCTCCTGGGGATGGAAGGTTCCAGAACCACCCAGAAGCAGCTCTGTCTGGTGTCCAGAGAGCCCTCGCCTGCTCTCGCGGGTCACTCAGGAGACCTAAAGTGGGCGGGGGTGGGAGGGAACACGCAGCAACATGGGACATTGCAGGGCGTGTCTCTTCTGGCACGTTCCAGCGCCAGCCCAGGTGACCAGCCTGTGACCAGCTGTGCTTTTAGCCTCAGAGGTTTAGCTGTCGGTTCGCCAGCTCGCCTCGGATGCACCAGGCACTTGAGGTCACAGGGAGGCCCTAGGAAGGCAAGTGGCCAGCCAGGATCGACCCGATATATCATCGTTTACACCTGGGAGGAGATGCAGAGAAAGGGCCCTGCCCGGCTGGACAACAGATGCCCAGGAAATACCAACAGGAGTCCACTTTGCCTCCAAGCTCTGGTTCAAACTGAATATACTCATTCGCTCCAGGTCAGAGAGACAGTGTAGAGATGCCGCACTGGCCTTGCGAAGTGGTTGACCCACATTCGATCTTGGGCACCCTTTATGGTCCCCTGAGCCCTACCAGGAGTAATCCCTGAGCACAGAGCCAGGAGTATGCCCTGAGCACTGCCAGGTGTGGTCCCAAAACCAGGGGGAAGTGTTTGGGGCTACAGCTGGCAGCACCAAGGGCTGCTCCAGACTCCGTCCGCACGGGGCGGAGCTGTTTTCACTCCTGAGCTCTTGGCAGAGTGCTCGCCACCTTGGGAACAGCAGAGCACAGGCCTCCTGCGGCTCCCCAGCTGGGCTCTCCCAAGCCGCCCCTCGACCTAGAATTTTAAATACCAAAGTAAACCGGTGGGGCCTCCAAATCTGCTTGAAGCAACTAACATTTCCATCTTCAACTGGAACACTTTAAATGTCTTAGAAATAAAATCTCTGCTCTAGATGTTTCCCAGAGCCAAGAAGCAGTTTCCAAACTGATGGTGTTAGCGTTTAGACTCTTAGCCGGTTTCTCCTGCCTGGGCACGCGCCTTCCAGAGCCCCGGCCTCTCCGGAAGCCCCCTCTGTACAAACCAGGGTCCTGGGGAAGCAGAGGTGGGGGGAGGTCTGAGGAAGAATGTAATCAAATTGGAAAGCAATCCTTAGAGGGACAGCGTTTGGAAATTAGCAAGGAAGGAAGAGCCTGGCAGAGAGAGAGAGAGAGAGAGAGAGAGAGAGAGAGAGAGAGAGAGAGAGAGAGAGAGAGAGAGAGAGAGACAGAGAGAGAGAGAGTGTAAGGGGCTTTGGGGGCACATCTCTGCTAAGCTGAAGGACCTGGAAAGAGAGAAAGGGGCTTGCACGTTGTTTGTCAATTTGCGAATAAATTCTGGTAAAGAAATATTGGATTCATATTCAACTTGAAAAACAGGGAAAGGCCTTTTATTGCCCGCTTAGAACTTTGAATACACTTTCAGTTGCTCTTCGTTATCTCAAATTAAATCTTAAATTGAGCTTGTGGTTCTGTGAATTAATACTCCGGCCTTTCAGCCTCGCGCTGCTGAGGTCATTGAAATCGCACGCGGGAATGGGCGCGGGTCAGGCCGTGGTCGGCACCCGAGAGAAAGGCCTAAATGACACGGGCAGATGTTGGCATTCGGCAGCTGCGGTGCCCAGGCAGTGAGGGGGCCGCGTGGGGAAGGCTGATAACGGCATCGCCGGATCTGCCTGCGGGCTGCCGGGTGTGCCACGGAGCTGAATTCCGTGCCAGCCTCCGACCCCAGATGCCCTGGGGACGCCGGGTCTCTGGGGATGGGGGCGGGCAGGGCCCTGCGCCCCCCACTCTGCACATCTCAGGGTGCCCAGGTGGGAATGGGCTTCCCTGTCTTCAGTGCCCCCTCACCTGGCCTTGGGCCTGTGCTGCTGGGAGTGTTCAAGTGTGGGTGTTGGGGGACGGACAGTGTCCAGAGGCCATGTTGGGGGACAGTGTTCAAAGGCTGTGTTGGAGGACAATGTTCAGAGGCCGTGTTAGGGGACAGTATTCAGAGGCCGTGTTGGGGGACAGTGTTCAGAGGCCGTGTTGGGGGACAGTGTTCAGGAGGCCTTGTTGGGGGACAGTGTCCAAAGGCCGTGTTAGGGGACAGTGTCCAGAGGCCGTGTTAGGGACAGTGTTCAGAGGCCGTGTTAGGGGACAGTGTTAAAAGGACGTGTTGGGGGACAATATTCAGAGGTCATGTTGGGGGGCAGTGTTCAGAGGCCGTGTTAGGGGACAGTGTTAAAAGGACATGTTGGGGGGACAGTATTTAGATGCCGTGGTTGGGGGACAGTATTTAGAGGCCGTGTTGGGGGACAGTGTTCAGAGGCCGTGTTGGGGGACAGTGTCCAGAGGCCGTGTTGGAGGACGGACAGTGTTCAGAGGCCGTGTTGGGGGGACAGTGTTCAGAGGCCGTGTTAGGGGACAGTGTTAAAAGGACGTGTTGGGGGGACAGTATTTAGAGGCCGTGGTTGGGGGACAGTGTTCAGAGGCCGTGTTGGGGGGTCACAGCCTGGGATCCAAGAAATTTGACAATCGCCACATCCCTGGCCTTCCAGCGTGAGTCCTGGGGCCCTCTGAAACGCAGGGGGTCGTGGCGCCTTATAATTTGGAGTGCGCAGCGCTGGTGCTGAGGGCTTGGCATGAGGGGTGCTCAGAGTCCAGCAGGGCCTCATCTCCCACCTGCACCCAGCCCGCCCGCACTCCGCGAGGACGCCCACACTTGCTCTTCCCACTCTGCCTCGGCCTCTCTCCAGGGGCCGGGGCCAGTATCCCGCAACCACACCTACAGCTCTGTTGGCTCTTTCCATTTCTGTGATGGTCACGTCCTCGGGCAGTGGGTGTTAAAAAAGCTGGGGGGGCTTGGAATCTGGGTCTCTCTGATTGTGGAACTGCTGAGTCGGAAAGATCCAGCGGAATGAACAGACAGGCAGAAGGAGGCCCAGGTGCCCAGACAGCACCGCCCTGCTCCCCCTCTTGCCTCTCCTGCTCCCTCTCCCCTCTTTTGGAAGCTGCAGCAACTCAGAGCCGCTTCTGGAGACGACGGAGGAGGCCGGAGGGCGAGCAGAGGAGTCCAGTGCCCATCCTGAGCACGGGCTGGCTAGAAATGGCCCCTCCCTGGGGCTGGGCCCAGAGTGCTGGGGTCCGGGGGATTGTCTAGCACGTGGTTGACCCTGGTTCAATTCCTGGTATTGCATATGCCCCCCAAGTACCCCCAAGAGTGATCTCTGAGCCCAGAGCCACAGTTACGCCCCTGAGCACTACAGAATGAGTCCACCACCTCCACCCCTCCCCAATAACCATTCCCTAAACCGATGCCAACTTTAGCACCAAGGGGGCCCAACTCCAATATCTGAGGAGTGAGACGTGAGGGGTTGAGACTTGAAAGAGCCCCAGTGAGTTGCCAGCGGGAGCCAGAGTCAGAGCTCGGGGGTCCCGGCACCCCCAGCATCCCAGCGGGAGCCAGAGTCAGAGCTCGGGGTCCCGGCACCCCCAGCATCCCAGCGGAGCCAGACTCAGAGCTCGGGGGGTCCTGGCACCCCCAGCATCCCAGCAGGAGCCAGACTCAGAGCTCGGGGGTCCCGACACCCCCCAGCATCCCAGCAGGAGCCAGACTCAGAGCTCAGGGGTCCCGCACCCTAGCATCCCAGCGGGAGCCAGACTCAGGAGCTCGGGGGTCCCGCACCCCCAGCATCCCAGCAGGAGCCAGACTCAGAGCCTCGGGGGTCCCGACACCCCCAGCATCCCAGCAGGAGCCAGACTCAGAGCTCAGGGGTTCCGGCACCCCCAGCATCCCAGCAGGGAGCCAGACTCAGAGCTCGGGGTCCCGACACCCCCAGCATCCCAGCAGGAGCCAGACTCAGAGCTCAGGGGTCCCGGCACCCCCAGCATCCCAGCGGAGCCAGACTCAGAGCTCGGGGGTCTCGGCACTCCCAGCATCCCAGCGGAGCCAGACTCAGAGCTCAGGGGTCCCGGCACCCCAGCATCCCAGCGGGAGCCAGACTCAGAGCTCGGGGTCCCGGCACCCCAGCATCCCAGCGGGAGCCAGACTCAGAGCTCGGGGGGGTCTCGGCACCCCCAGCATCCCAGCGGGAGCCAGACTCAGAGCTCAGGGGTCCCGGCACCCCAGCATCCCAGCGGGAGCCAGACTCAGAGCTCGGGGGTCCCGGCACCCCCAGCATCCCAGCGGGAGCCAGACTCAGAGCTCGGGGGTCTCGGCACCCCAGAATCCCAGTGGGAGCCAGACTCAGAGCTCGGGGGTCCCGGCACCCCAGCATCCCAGTGGGAGCCAGACTCAGAGCTCGGGGTCTCGGCACCCCCAGCATCCCAGCGGGAGCCAGACTCAGAGCTCGGGGTCCCGACACCCCCAGCATCCCAGCGGAGCCAGACTCAGAGCTCAGGGGTCCCGCACCCCAGCATCCCAGCGGGAGCCAGACTCAGAGCTCGGGGGTCTCGCACCCCCAGCATCCCAGCGGGAGCCAGACTCAGAGCTCGGGGGTCTCGCACCCCAGCATCCCAGTGGGAGCCAGTGTCAGAGCTCGGGGGTCTCGGCACCCCCAGCATCCCAGCGGGAGCCAGACTCAGAGCTCGGGGTCTCAGCACCCCCAGCATCCCAGCGGGAGCCAGACTCAGAGCTCGGGGTCTCGCACCCCCAGCATCTTAATGCCAGGGCTTTGGCTAGTGAGGCATGAGTGGAAACCACAGGGGTCCCCTTTTCCAGACACCCTCTGACCTGTACAGACCCCAGAAAAGACTCAGCCTGAGGCCCTTGACCATCCCACGGGAGGAGAGAAGGGAGAAAGGGGAGAGGGAGGAAGAGCGGGCAGGGGACAGCAACCACCATCGCTCTCGCTTCCCCAGCACATCAGGTTACTGCCCTCCCTCGGTGTGTTCCCTCGGTGTGTGCTTGTGACAGCCCCATGAGGAAAGTGGCCCAGCCTGGCCAGGCTCTCTGTCGCTCCTCCTTCCCCTCTCTGGGTCTCTATCCCTGTGTCTCTGTCTCTTTCTGTGTCTCTGTCTCTCTGTCTCTGTGTCTCTCTGTCTCTTTGTCGTTCTCTGTGTCTCTGTCTCTGTGTCTCTGTCTCTGTGTCTCTCTGTCTCTTTGTCTCTGTCTCTGTGTCTCTGTCTCTATGTCTCTCTGTCTCTTTGTCGCTCTCTGTCTCTCTGTCTCTGTGTCTCTCTGTCTCTGTGTCTCTGTCTCTGTGTCTCTGTCTCTGTGTCTCTGTCTCTGTGTCTTTCTCTGTCTCCGTGTCTCTCTGTGTCTCTGCATCTCTGTCTGAGTCTCTCTCTGTGTCTCTGTCTCCCTTGTCTCCCCTCCCCTCCCTCTCACCCTTCCCCCCAGTGCTGCTCCTCAGGTCAGGAACCCCCCTCCAGACTGTGTCCACGACCTCCTAGAAAGGGCCTGGAAGCCAGGGGGCAGATCCGGGTTCCTTGGGCGGTGCTGCCCCCTGCGCGAGTCCCCAGGGTCCCAGCGTCTGCTCTCACCTCCAGGAGATGCTCTCCAAGGTCAGCGCAGTGAAGCCTCCCGACCATGGAGAAATCGAATCTAGTCCATCTATTTTCCTAACAGAATCTCCGCAGCAGCGATTAGGGCTGACAGGTGCCACCTCTGCTCGCGGCCTGTTCAGGTCGATTTGGCGCGTGGCCAGCATCAGGCTAGATTGGAGGGAACGTCCGGGCGGGTGGGCATCCCCGGGAGGCCCCGTCCCGCATGCCACTCCGAGTGACTGCTCCTGTCCTTCGCGAGGCCTCTGGCCGAGCCCTCCGCCGCACCATGCACCTCGCCTTCAATTATTTGTCAGAAAGGCCTTTCCAATCGTTGCAAACATGCTTAGGACCCCCGGAAACCAGGTGCCTTGCAGAGCCCCTCACACTGCAGCTTGCCTGTGTCCTGGTCAGAGCTCAGGACGGGCCACCTCTGCCCACACACGCAAATCCTGGCAGCTCAGTCTGGGGGTCCTGGTGTCCTCGGTCCACGGAGGCGAGGTCGCCCCACCCACAGGATTTGGGGGCTGAGGGACCCTCCACTCCATCACCAGGGTGTCCCCAAAGTGCTGTAGCCCCGCTTCCTCCCCGCTTCCCTTTCTCCCGCCCTTCCTCTGCTCTGGCTTCTGTGAGCCCCACATGCCTGTTTAATGAGGCGCTTAGCACTGTCCCTGCCCTGGGCCATGTGTGACTGCACAGCTGCCCCCGGTGAAATCTGGTGTGACTCAGCCCATTCTGTAGCGGAGGAAACTGAGGCTGGAGACGGTCCAGCAGACCCAGAGCCATCTACCTGGCTCTCCACGGCAGGGACGGAGCTGCCGGCTGGGAATTCGCGCCCTGCTGCTCCCCTCCGTCCCCCACGCCATCTCCCTGCCGCCCCCCACGCTGTCTCCCTGCCGCCCGCCACGCGCGTCTCCCTGCTGCCCCCCCACGCTGTCTCCCTGCCGCCCCCACACCGTCTCCCTGCCACCCCCCACGCCGTCTCCCTGCCGCCCGCCACGCCGTCTCCCTGCTGCCCGCCACGCCGTCTCCCTGCCGGTGAGTCAAGGCCTAGTGTTCTGCCCTGGCGTTCTCCTCTGGCTTCCGTCTCACTCTGGCGCATACACTCAGAACGTTTCCAGCTGAACGTGTGAAGGAGCAAGTTTGTGCGGCCACAGGGGGTGTGCGGCTGCAGCTTACACACGTGTCCACGGGTAAGCTCAGCTCGGGAACGGGCCCTTATCCTGACAGACCCAGCCAGACCTGGAGGCCGCGACCTGGACAGCCTGTTGCTGCCAACGCCTCCTGCTTCATGGCGTCCAGGTCGGGGCGCGGGTGCGGCAGAGCCAGGATGCTCCAGCGGGGACCCCTGAGGCCGGTCTGGGCCTGCTCCCCTGCCCCGCTGCCCCGTGCTGAGCCTGCAGAACGTTGGACGTCAGGGGTTAATTTATAATGTGAATCGCAGGAAAGTATCAGGTTGTTGTGTCCCGCGTCTCATAAATCGGCACAAATTGAGTCCAGCTTTCCGAGTGCCCGTCAGCTTCCAGGTAAGGCACGATTTATGGAGAGGTGTGTGGGTTGCTGTCCGGAGAAGCATAGTAAATGAGGAAAGTGGATCCTTGGGGGGGCTCCGGAGCAGGTAGGGAGGTGAGCGGAGCTCAGCCCATGGCCGCTGGTGGCACGTCCCCTGCCCAGGTTCCACAGCACCTGTGAGGTGCCGAGTGGCACGGGCAGGGCCTTCAGTGCCCTGGTGTTAGCCTCTGCCTCACCCCTTAGCAGAGGAAGGATTTGGGGGCTGCAGCCAGACCGCACAGGAGAGGGGATCACACAGAGGAGCGAACTCAGGCTCCCTATGCCCTTTAGCGCTAGCGCCCAGGGACTGAGTAGTTCATATTTGCTGTGGTCCTGTCGTGAATCAGACACGGTGGGGAACACAGGGGGGTCGCTTCACCAGCTCCGTCTGCAGGCTGGGGGGTCCGAGCAGAGGTGGGTAATGTGCCCAGTTCACAGAACGGTAAGACCCTCTCTCAGAACAGCATATGTGGCTTCAGACCGTCAGAGCTCACTGGGGATTTGAACATGCCTTTGTCCTTCTAAAGCCTTCTCTCTCTCTCTCTCTCTCTCTCTCTCTCTCTCTCTCTCTCTCACACACACACACACACACACACACACACACTCTCTCACACAGAGAGAGAAACGTGGGCCAAGCAGGCTAAAGAAAGAAGCTAAAACACTGATCAAACAGCCGAATACCATGGTGCAAAGCTCTGACCTCTGACGAGAGACCACCTCCGACCTCCACCACCAAACATCCTCTGCCTTCCCTTTCATGTGACTTCTGACTTTTCATGAGCTAAGGGGCGCGGTGACACCCCAGACCATCTCTGAGACCTACACCACCAAACGTGGAACTGTTGCCTGCCGAGCTGTCCCTTTCGGGGGTGCCTTATTAATCTTGGCTCCTTCAACGGGAGTTCTGCGGTGTGGCCTGAAAATTGTGCATCCCGGTGGTTCTGTTGATTGGTCTGAGAATGCGACCTTGCCTGCACGTGGGCAGATGCTGGAGAAGCGGAGGTTTCTGGGGAGATGGGGTGGTCTCAGCCGTGAGCTCTGGTGCAGACTGAGAGAGTACCTGGTGGGCCCCTCGGCACCCTGCACACCGAGACCAGGGGAGCCAAAGTCACCAGGGCAGAAGCCATCGCGCCAGGGCGGAGAGCTGATGCCGTGAGGGTCCCCCTGGACTTCTCGCAAGGGCACCCCCTGCCAAGGGCTCCCAGACCCTGTGTGATGGGGGATGGAACGGAGGGTATCGCCCAGTCCCCGCGTCCGGACCTCACGCCGGCGTCCCCATCGTCAAACAGAAGCCGTATGAGGTGGCTGGCATCAGCCCGGCGCCAGCTCAGGGAAGGAAGCGACACCCGCCAGAGGTAAGGCACTGCTCCGTGGCAGAGCCGAGGCTGAGTCCAGGGCGCTGTTTCAGCTGGGCTCTGCCCAATAACTCGCCCCTGGGGACGGAGATGAAATGGAATTCCTGAGCTCTGAGGAGGGGCCCAGGCCAGGACCACTCCCCACCTGCACCGCCAGAGTTGGGGGTTAGCAGGAAGAGAGCAAAGACTGACAGGGCAGAGCAGATGGGAGCGAGCTTAGGGGTTTCTCTGGACACAGAAAGTGCTGAGTCGCCGGCCACAGTAGAAACTGATCCTAGGTGATGTGCGGGGGAAGTACACGTCAGGGAAGGGGGCTCAGGGTGGGGCTGGGGGCGGGTGTAGGGGAGGGGAGAAAGGAGAAAAACCAGCATGTGCAAAGGTAAAAGATGGGGCGCTGTATGCAAATGGATCTTGTTCCAAGTGCGAGGCTGAACTGGAAGACTGGAGCTGTGTAAAATGTCACCCGTGCTTATCGCGGTTCACGGAGATTACCTTTCAGCGAGTTTCATTTTCATTTCTTCCAGGACGTGGAGAAGTGAATGAGGCCGCGGCTCCTTTATTCCCTAATCCTCGCCCGCAACCCGCTCCTGCCCCTGTGTTTCAACGTCATTCCGGACGATATATTGCTCCAAGGCAATTCACGGCCGTGCTTGAACCAAAAGCAATTTAAGTCAAAAAAATGGACAAATATGGATGTCATTTATAAGGCTTGTTCAGAGGCTGTCGGCATCACTCAAAGCCTGCTGCGCTGCTCGGGAGCGAGACCCTTTTATTTATTTATTTTCCCCTTCTTCCAGCCACGCGGCCCAGAGATTAAATACTGGCTGCTCCGGAGGCACACGGCTGCTTCTGCACAGAGATGGTTGCTCGGGAAGTGGGATTCCGTATTCAGCGCCAAGGAGAGGACGGTGCCATCGCTCCCAGAGTGAACCCCAGGGTGAATTTCCGCTTGGTACTGGGCTTCACCCTCTCGGGGCACGTGGTATTCAGGCGTCGCGTTTTGCAGAGGCTGCTGTGGCCGCAAGCAGAGGCACATGGCCCCGTGCCCACTTTCCAGAGGAGAAGCGCAAGCCCACACCCTCTGAGGGTGCTCCAGGGCTCCCGGGGGGCTCTCTGGCAGGGAGTCACCAGGCGCCCGTCTGGCCTCAGGCTTGGGGAGGGCTGGCACAGGAGGTGTGGCCCCGCTCTTAGTGTGTCTCTCTGGCTCCGTGGGGCCCCTGGGGAAGTGACCTGTCCAGCTCCACAGCCGGGCGGGGCTGGTGACTGAAGACCAGCATGAGGCTGAGGAAAGCAAGTGGACCCCTGGCCATTCCTAGAAATTCAGTGGCCCTCTCCCCCCAAACGCTGATTTTTTTGAGCTTTGTGTTGGCCAAGGACAGGAGAGAGAGGGCAGATATGGCCCCACACCCAGAGTGAAGGGCAAGGCCAGGGGAGAAGGCTCGGCCTTTCCCACAGGGCAGGGACAGGGCAGGGCAGCTGGGTCAGGGGTGGCAGAGCTGTAGACACACACACACTCACAGATATACACAAGCACTCATGCACACTTGCACGCCCATATACACACTCAGGCAAACACACACTCAGATATACACACATGATTTCACACACTCAGATACATACAAACTCAGGTCCACACTCGGATATAAACACATGAACTCACACAGTCATATACTGCACACACAGACACATTCAAGTACATGCACACAGATATACACAAACTCATACACATACATTCACGTACACACACTCGCAGATACCCACACATACTCAGGTACACACAGATATGCACATATAGTTAGGTACACACTCACAGATATACACACATGCACTGATACACTCTCGTACACACACATACACAGTCACATCACACATTCACATAGACACACTCTCATGCAGTCACAGATGCACACATACACAACCCACTCATACATACTCATACCCTGAACATTCGTAGACCCAAACACTCACAGATATACACACATATATGTATACACCCACTCACACATGCCCTGTCACACATATATGCACTCACGCCCTCACACATTCATCCACTCACACATGAAGACACTAGCTCACATATGCACTGACACACACATACACATACCCTGATCCATGCAGGCACACACATATGCACATACGCTCACGAGTATTTTCTTTGGCAGAAGGCAGAGAGAACTATAGAAAGCTGCGAAAGGTCACCCCTCCTGGATCTGGCACTCTTGGGAAGAAAGACGTGGACCCACGACCTGACCGGGGTGCTGGGCTCAGAGCCACTGTGTGTGTGTGTGTGTGTGTGTGTGTGTGTGTGTGTAGGGGTTCTCAGAGGGCACCTGCAGGGTCCCAGCAGGGTCGGTCCTGGACTGTGGCCACATTTCCTGTCCATGGTCTTGTACCATCTAATTTAGTGACATTGCCCTGCTGGGAATCTCAGTAAAAGCTACCTGTAATCTTGCCCTTATTTTAATGTAATTTTTTTTAACAAATGCATGAGTATCTGCCCAGCTAAAAAAATCTCAGGAAATTTGGGGAAATCATCCACAATGAAGAACCACTTAAATTTCCAGGAGCCCTACACGGCAATTCACTGCTTCCATTTTGCTCTCTCTCTTGCTCTCGCTCTCTTGCTCTCTCTTGCTCACTCTCTTTCTCCCTCTCCCTCTTTCTCATTCTCTTTCATTCCCTCTCCCTCTTTCTCCTTCTCTCTCCCTCTCCCTCTCTGTGTCTCTTTCTGTTCTCTTCCTCTCTCTGTTTCTATCTCTGCCTCTGTCTCTCTCTCTCTCACTTTCTCACTCTCTCTCCCTAGAAAGGTCAACCACACCTCGCCCACCTGCTGGCTTGATAGTACCCAATTCTATGTTTTCTCCATGACATCTGCAGGCTGAGCCTGACCCCACTGAGTGGGTCTTGGTGGTGCCGAGAGCCCAGCAGTCAGGGTCCCCACCTGGGGTGCTGAGCAGGGAGCCAGGCTGAGGAAGGGCTGCGTGTCCTGGGCAGAGCCGTCTTCACCCTGCACCCTGCCTCCGGGTGCTAATAGATGTTAACATTCTGCAGTCTGTGTTGCTCTGGCTGTTAATGAGTGGCTTCCCAGATTATCAGCGCATCCTTCCTTTCTCATTTTGTTTCTCAGATTTTTCGCAGTTAGGCGCTGGGGCAAGATTTGCCCAAGTTCAGGGTGGGGCTGGGGAATTCAGCTGGGTCATCTACATCCCCGTCTGTGTTCCTGCCATAGCTGCTGCTTGCTTGGGACAGATGACTGGGGCAGTGAGAGTGTGGGGAGCCAGTGTCCCGACTGGGCTTCAACCAGCGAAGATTCAGGTATAGTTCCCGTCCCCTGCCTGACAGGGGATCAACCTTTGGCGTCTCGTGACATGAATGTGTACCCTTGCCAACAGAAATCCGTGCCATAGGAACCTGTTTGCCAACATCTGAGCCCAGACTTCATCTGGCTTTGCAGAGAAACAGTTTTACGGAATGTCCCGGAAGTGCAGCTAGGTCAAGGGAGGGCTGTACCATGCTCTGTGGAGACCTTCTCAAGCGCATCTGGAAAGCCCGCGCAGAGCCTCTCAGCAGTCACTGTGTCCTTCCAGTGTGTGGTTCGTCTACACTGGGAGTTCTTGCCAGCAGGCACAGTGTCATTCGGTGTGGTGGTCGTCCTACACTGGGAGTTCTTGCTCGTAGGCACAGTGTCATTCGTGTGTGGTTGGTCTGCACTGGGAGTTCTTGCCCGCAGGCAGAGTGTCATTCAGTGTGTGGTTCGCCTACACTGGGATTTCTTGCCCACGGTCACAGTGTCATTCGTGTGTTTTTTGTCTACACTGGGAGTTCTTGCCCACAGGCACAATGTCGTTCAGTGTGTGGTTCATCTACACTGAGAGTTCTTGCCCGCAGGCACAGTGTCGTTTGGTGTGTGGTTCATCTACACTGGGAGTTCTTGCCCGCAGGCACGGTGTCATTCGGTGTGTGGTTCATCTACACTGGGAGTTCTTGCCCACAGTCACAGTGTCATTCGGTGTGTGGTCTGGTCTACACTGGGAGTTCTTGCCCTCAGGCACAGTGTCATTCGGTGTGTGGTTCTGTCTACACCGGGAGTTCTTGCCCGCAAGCATAGTGTTGTTCGGTGTGTGGTTCGTCTACACTGGGAGTTCTTGCCCGCAGGCCGACCCCCGCAGGGAGGCAGTGACTCCACCTCCAGCCTACCTGTTCGTGAGTGCAGACTCTGCTCTTCCCTTTGAAAATCTGCTTCTGGGATGGGAGCAACAGGGCAGGAGGGAGGGTGCCTTGCACACGGCTCACCCAGCTTTAATCCCCGGGATCCCGTGGTGGTCCCCCGAGCCCACCTGGAGTGATCCCTGAGCACTGACGAGTGTGGCCCAAAAGCGAAAAACAAAAAACACTGCTCCATGGTGCTCCATGGTGCTCTCGTGTCTGCTGGGTTTGAGTGTGAGAAAAGCATTCACAGCATCGGGACCAACAGACACCCCAGTCACAGCACATGCACTGTGTTGGGGTGTGTGCGTGTGTGTGTGTGTGTGTGTGTGTGTGTGTGTGTGTGTTTCCAGAGAGCTGGTTTAACCTGCACAAAACTATCCATAAAAATTCACTTACCCCTTATTTCAAAATGTCAGACCTATAGAGAATGTATCCCCCACAGCCCTGCGGATCTTTGCTTTATGTTCCTTCACTCCAAACCTACAGATAGGCGCGAGCGCTTAACTCTTCCCTCGGGGATTCCTGGTTATCGCCTTGTTGGAATAGCCATTATCACTTATTTATTTTCTTTATTTTAGAGTCAAGATGATGTTAATTGGGGGTCCGTATGTGTGTGGGTTGGTTATGTCATTTATGAATGTCGCTTCAGGACCTGACTAAAAGAGTTTAAGAAAATATTTCTGTTAACAAGAGGGGCTGGGTTCCCGGCCTTGAGCAGCTTGTGTGATTAGCCGCCGACGTGGGGATGCAGCAGTCCTCCTTAGGGAGCACGGTGGGGCAGTCAGCAAGCGTGCTCTGACCTGAGATGAGGGGCGAGCAGTTGCCAGGCTCATAGAAGAATCCCAGGTGCGTGCACTCTCACCTGGTCTCGAGTGCAGGGGTCAGGGAGGAAGAGGGGGTCAGGCCAGAGTGGGCAAAGGATGGAGCTGGGATCTGAGCCCGATGGCGGGCGTATGGAGAACACAAGGAAGGAAGGCGGGCATCAGAGAGTTTCCTGTGTGGAAAATGCAATATGAGAGAGACCTAATCCTAATCTAGAAAACCTCGTGCTCATGTCCACGCTGCACACACGTGCACACCTGCATGCTAATGCTCACACACATGCGCACGGCACACATGCTCACACACAACTCTGGGGCTTGGCCGGCAGGAGGTTTCCATGGCTTCTGGTTGACCAGAAGGCTGCAAACATTGTGCTGGGGACTTGGTTTGGGTGTGCGTGTGTGTGTGCGTGTATGCGTGTGTGTGTGTGTTGCGTCGTGTGTGTGCGTGCGTGTGTGGCAACAAATCCATGTTTCCATGAACAGTGTTTAATGGAGCGTGTTCCTTTATTGCTGTTAGCCACCATGACAGCAGAGCCAGATTCAATAAACGCCAGCGCTAAGACCCCACCTGTGGATCCGTGAGGAGTCTCCTCACCTAGGTGGGTCTTGGCTCTGCGGCTGGTGAAGCTGCCCAGGTTAGTGCCTGCCGACAGCCAATGGCCAGCCCAGCCAAAGACATGGTTTCTCACCTTGGCTTCTTGTGTTATGCTGTCATCCTAATGACACGGTTTCTCATGTTGGTTTCTTGAGTTTTGCTGTTGTAATTGTGACATGGTTTCTCACATTGGTTTCTTGTGTTACACTGTTGTAATTGTGACATGGTTTCTCACATTGGTTTCTTGTGTTACACTGTTGTAATTGTGATGTGGTTTCTCACTTTGGTTTCTTGTGTTTTGCTGTTGTAATTGTGACATGGTTTCTCATGTTGGTTTCTTGTGTTATGCTGTTGTGATTGTGACATGGTTTCTCATGCTGGTTTCTAGTTTTATGCTGTTATGATTGTGACACGGTTTCTCATGTTGGTTTCTTATATTATGCTGTCATCCTTTTGGCTGTTGTTTCATGGACTCGCCAAGCCTGACCTCCTAACTTGAGGGCAAAAAGGGCAACCGTGTCTGGGGTCAGACCTGGGCATGAGTGGGCGGGACGGCAGCGGCCTGGGCTGAAATGTCACATGCTTGGTGAGAGCTGGGAATCCAGCATCGGAAGGGAATACAAATAAAAAGTCATGAATATCTGAGAAAGCTTAGCAAATCAGAGTAGTTGAGGAGCGAGACAATTCATTCCCTCTTTCTGACCCAGCATGGAAGCAAACGGTCATTAAGTCGGTGTCCGATACAAAGGCAGTCAGCTAACTGTGTGTCAAATATTTAGCCTGAGCCAAGAGAAATTTTTTTTTGCATTATTGTTATCATTTTTTTCACAAATTTGATTTACTAACCTTGGGTGTTATCCCTATTTTTAGAGGTTGGCGCCTATTTTTAATTTGTTTTCTCTGAAGCTCTGAATCCTTATGAGGGGTTCAGCTGTCCACTCGTTTCTGATGGCAGAGCAACCCTGAAAAGCATAATTACATTTCCTAATTATGTGTAATTAGGCAAACCCCCCGATGATGTATTCAGCGTGCTCCCGAATAGCTAGAGGGTCAAGGATTGTTGGAACCCAGTCACATTTGTATAAATAAGCTGGTGCGTTATTTAATGTCGGGTCCAAGGTGGTGTTGGGTGCCTTGTAGACCAATATAATGGTTGAAATATATAGCATTCATTTATTTAGCCAAGTAAAAGCATAATTGATTCCCTACCCCCTCGCCGCCCCTCTTTATTCAAACCCGGGTTTAGATGTGCTATTCTGAGCCCTCAAGAGGCTCTCTCAACTCTGAACCATAAAGTTCTGCTCACTGACAGCCTAAGTGATATTTATTTTTTCTAAGCTTAATCCTTTTGAAACATGGAGAAATAAATACATCCTCTTATCTACCATATGCCTGGGATGGGAAATAAATTCTTATTTTTCTGCAGTGTAGGACCAGTGGGCATCATGAATAATTTGGCCAGTCTCGCTGAAGATAATGGGGAAGCCTTCTCTATTACCACTGATAATTATGAATCTCATAATAGAAAACATCCCGGCCTGCGCATCCATCAGGGAAGATAAACACTGGGGAGTGAGAGGGACAAGAAGCGGGGAGCTGGCAGTGGCCCAGGTGGAGACGGGTCTGCCAGAACCCGCTGGGGTGATTAATCACAGAGCCCGGGCGGGTCTGTGCAATTAATATCCTCAAATTAAAACATACGTTTTTAGGGAAAGATTGGGCAGACTTGTTTATGGTCTGGGCTACCGGCTGGCTGACTTTCTAGACTCATTTGGGGGAACATCCCCCAGCCTGCTTCCATCTAGAGCTCAGGTCTCCCAGGACAGAGCTGACGGGACCCGGCTCACCATGGCAGCAGTGAAACAGCAGGGACCACCCTTAGACTCCTGCTCGCTCTCTTGAGCCCTCCCCCAAAAGCCACAGACTGGCCAGTAGAGTCAGAGCAGGGGCGTTGGGGCTGTGCCCTGTCATTTGGGTGATGGCACGCACAGGTGGGAAACCTGCACCTGAAGGCCTGTGGCTTTGCTCTGTGCCGGCCAGTGCTCATGCGCCTTCCTCTTAGCTTGCCGTTGGTTTTCATCACTGCCCCAGGTTATCTTGTGGACTTCTTTACATATATACTTGTATCACTTGTCTTCCCATTGTTCATCAGTTTGCTTGAGCAGGCACCAGTAACATCTCCATACATCCTGTTACAAGCAGAGTGTACCCCAGGGGCATCTGCTCACTGCAGGAACAGGAAGAGCCTCAAACCATTCCTTCAGAACATGGGAATGAGGTCCATAATTGTTATTAGTTTTGGCATACCAAATAAAACATGGGTAGCTTTCCAGGCTCTGCCATATAGGTGGTAGACTCTCAGTAGAAGGCTCTCATCTGGAGCATTTACTGATGAAACTCAAGGGAAGATCAGTTTTTCTCTTGGGTAGAGCTCTGATGGAGCTGTGGAGTCTGGATGTTGAGAATGACTGACCTATTGGTGCGGGGGTTCCTCTGGCTTCTTGCTCGGCTCACTGGGATGACGGGTGACAGCTAGAACTTGTCTAGAACTGTATGGAGTATATAAATGTTAAAGACCTGGGAAAGACCTGAGCTCTGATTTTTCTTTTTTTTTTTACTAGGCAAGCCCCACCTCCATGCTAGCAACCCTGGAAGAGTTGGCGCGTCGCTGCAGAGCGGCTGCACGACTGTGTTACATATATACTAAAATTTATATATTTTTTCTCCCTGACATATGCATATATGAAGAGCCTCAAACCTGGTTTGAGGCTCTTCATATTCCTAAATCAAACAGATGCCATTGGGCTACATTGGCACGTGATAGGGTCCAATGGAAATGTTACTGGCGCCCGCTCGAGCAAATCGATGAATAACGGGATTCAAGTGATCAAGTGATATGCATATATATGCATATAACTTTCAAAAATCCATCCATGGGGCCTAGAGTGGTAGAACAGCAAGTAGAGCACCTACTTGCCTTGTGCGTGGCCAATCTGGGTTCAATCCCCAGCACCCCATATGGTCCCTTGAACCCCAGCAGGCTGGATCCCTGAGCACGAACCTATAAGTAAGTTCTGAGTACCTCCGGGCATGAACTCAAAACAAAATTCCTAACAGAGAAAAGCTCCGTAGCAGAAGTGCGCAATCACTACCCCGAATCAAGTAGAATTGAAGACGGGCTCATTTCTTCTTAACATCATGGCAGCTAAGACCACCACAGGCCCACAAAGGTCTGGCCTTTCCTCAGTCCAGTCACTGCTGGGTGGAAACTCACAAGGTGTTCCCCCACCTCCTGACACAGACCCCTCCAGCACCCCGTTCCCCAGCCCCTGTTTGGGAACCTTCAAGAGTTATCAGGTCCAAGAGCCGGAACCATTTTTGTTATGTCCGAAAATGCACGCATGATTTTTATGGGCCTCACACAATATTTTAGCACAGATGTTTTTGAAGTAAATGCATACTTTCCACACAGGCATCCCCCAGCCCACTCCCCGCCCCAGAACAAGGGCACCCTGTGCATCCTGATTTACTGAGTGTGACTTTGATGGCTTGTAGCCTGTAATTTATAGCCAGCTCCACTGGCAAAAATAACTCCAAGCTATGATTAAGTAAGTAATAGACACGTAGCTAATATTCCCGGAAAGATGCTCTCCGACACTCACTGTAAGTGACAGGGTCGCTGAAGGTTGTGGGCATGGCCTTGTTCAGAGTTCAGGAGTGGCAGGGAATCGGGCAAGGAGTGGGCAGAGCTGGGCAACTGGACCGTGGGACGGAGCGTGAGGGTCTGCACAGACATTTTCGGGGGCTTCTGCCTGGCTTTCCCTGGCAGAAGGAAGTCTGCCGCCCTCCGCTCACCCCACACTCAGCCCTGTTGGCCCCCATAAAACCATTCCTTTGGAAGGGCTGGGCTCGAATCCTCTCTGGGGATTCTGGGACACAGTCTGGGGGCATGGAAGAAGACACACAGATGTGGGGAGCAGAATTCAGCCCAGACTGACTTGAGTTCACGCAGGCCTTGGGAGCCGTGCAACCTCGGAAAGGTCCAGATACAGATAAATGTAATTTTCAATCAATTTCAGCTCCCAGAAAAGTTGCGCACACACAGTGCCACGTTCCCACGTGCCTTCAAGCACATGTCCCCAATGCTGGCCACTCATTTTTCTCTCTCAGAGGTTGGCACCAACACAGGGAGGCGGGCCCAGCCTCCGCGGCAGCCTGTCCTTGTTTCCACACACACTGTTCACTTCCCAGAATCTCGTCTGGGCCACCCCGCTGACATTCTTGACAGGCTCCTCACCGTCTGACCTGTGGTGCCTTCTTGGTGGCCATTGTTACTGGGGGTGAGGAGAGGGTTGGGCCACACTAGTGGTGCTCAGGGAGTACTCCTGGCTCTGTGCTTTGGGATCACTCCTGGCCAGGTTTGGACAGGGGGCATTGCAGCCTGGGTCACCTCGTGCCAGGCAAATGCCTTAACCCTGTTCTATCTTTCTGGCTCGCATCGTCATGATTTTTTTTAATGGTCTTGGCACTTTCTTAGAGTCTGATTACTTATTTTGTGGTGTCTCTTCCAGTGGAGTACAGGTCCGCTCTCTACCCCAGTACGTAGGCTGGTCCCAGAAGCTGCCTTGGCCTACAAGAGCCTAACAAAGATGCTCTAATCTGGGCATGAAAATCCTCGGCTGTTGGGCTTATCTCCTGGCTGCGCACCTGGGGCCACTGCACCTGCAAGCCTGAGCCTGCTTCTGTGCAGGCAGAGGAGGGGCCGCTCTGCCGTCACCCGCCAGCCACGCCAGCCACGCCACCCACTGGCCCCAGCTGCAGGGGATGGGTGCAGACGGGGTCTGGCACGCGGCCTGCTCCAGAGCATTACTGTCACAAGTGGCGGTTGGTCTTGTCCACCGAGTGGTCACTGAGCACAGGGGAAGCAGGAGGCCTCGAGGTGAGGCAGAGAAAACAGTGGCAAGGCCTCGAGATTTATTTCAGTGTGGGCTGTACCCATTGGTGTTGGGACACAGAGCTGCCCAAGCTCCCCTGGCCACAGCCAGCAGTGCGGGCTCATCTAGGCAGCTTCCCTGCTGGCCAGCACGGCCCTCTGTAACTGAGCCATGTCCCGGGAAGTGCCTGGGGAAAGCGCTCCATGTTCTTCCCACCACCAGCCCCCACATGCCTGCTGCCCAGCCAGTGAAAACAAAGTGCATTTGCCGGTGCGGCATCAGGCCTTGGGGTTCTGTGGCACCTTCCATGGCAGGTGCGTGAAATTATGGTTGTATCAGTTCACTTGAGGCAGAGCCTGGAAAATGGGGTGTTAGGTAAAGCCAGGATCCCCAGCCCCCAGAAATTTCTCATCTTTTGCTGTGTGGAGGGGGAGGGTTCCTAGCCTGTGCTCGGGTAGCAAAGCAGAAGAATATCCAAATTTAGCCTAATTAACAGATTCGCCTAGGGCTGAGCCAGGAGCAGCCAGCAGAGCCCAGATCCAACGGTTCTCTTCTTCCTGGGAAGGTAATGATGTGACCGCCCCCGCCCAGTTCTCCATCTCCCTGTAGAGGTTCCCAAAATAGACGGGGTCAGACCAGCTGCCTTCTCATCCCTCACCCTCTGGGACACTGCATTTCGTGCATGGCCCAAGACAGGTCTTAATCCTGGCCAACAGGATTCGTACCGGCCTTCCTTTTTCTACACCTTGTCATCGGCCTCCATGGCTGAGTGATGTAATTTCACAGAGGTTCAGGCCACGGGGACCACGTGCCACTGCATGCACCAGGCTGGGTCGCCAGGAGGTAGGGGGTGCCCGTGGCACAGCTGCTCAGAGCTCCCTGGGGCCCCTCCCGGCCATAACCTGGACTGTGACTCTTCCCTGAGCACTGCCCAGCTCGGGGGCCTTCTTGCACACAGGTGGGGCCTCCGATCTGGTGGGCGTGGGGGCCTTCCTCCAGGACCTAATCCACCACCATCAGTCTTAGAAAATGTAAAATCACCGCAAGTCAAGGCACCAGATCACAACCCACTTTAGAGAAAGGCGTTTTGGAGGCAGCCTACAGAGGAAACTCACTAAGCCTGTCTTCTAGCCAGGGTTTCCATCTCAAAGCTCAGAGCAGAGGTGAACATATGTGTTATTCCTATGCTACAGGGAAGCCTATACACAGAGAGACACGCAGACACAGACAGACACACAGATACAAACATAGACACAGATACAAACACACAGAAACACACACATGGACACACTACAGGCACACACACAATGCATTGGGAACGCTTTTATTCCTTAGAAGTCTACACTGCCAATATCTGTGTTTCTGTGTGTGTACATGTAATCTACCTGTGTGTAAAATACTGAACAGGAAATTATCTGTGTCTGGAACACGGAGGAGGCAGGAGCACACAGCCATCTTACTTCGTGTGTCAGTGTTGATGTAACCGTCACTGTCACTGTTTGGTTAGTCCCATTCAAATCCTCTTCCACCCCCATAATGGGCTGATTTCTCCTTCCCTTTACTTATCTTTACACCAGTACATTTGACCACAGATTCAAAGATTTTGCTCCACTTAATGTTACAGCACAAGTGCGTCCGCTATTATTCCAGTCTTCAGAATGTCAGCTATCCGTGCAATCAGGAGTTATCCGTCAGGGCCCTGACAGCTTCCCCACTGTCAGCTGTGGGCCGTGCACTGCGATGGCTTTGTGGTTCAGCGACGCGTCAGTGTGGCCCATGGTGCTGCCTTCCCTGGCCCACTCAGAGCTTAAGGAACACCTTAGAGTTCCCGCCACCCCTGGACTAAAATGGGGTCACCATCCCTTTCCTGATTGCTGAAGCCTCTTCTGAGGGTTGTCTTTTAAACAATTTTAAATGTATTTTACTTCATTTTTTTTGAGTTTATATAATAGGGTTGCCATACTGATAACGTTTCTGGCACTTTTGTTTTTGTTTGGGGGCTACAGCCGGCTGTGCTCAGGCATCACACTTGGCAGTGCTTGGGGGGCAGCCATACTGGGTATCAAACCAGGGTTGTCCATGGGCAAGGCTGGTACCCTACCCCTGGACAGTCTCGGTCCTACTGCAGTCTGTCTGTTTTTATAGGGACCCTCCCGGCAGTGCCCAGGAGCCTGGCCTTGGTTTCCTCATGTGCTGTCTTTCGCCCTGTCTCTAAATTCTTGACCCACAACATGGATGCTTATTACCAATTCGAAGTGCAAAGCTGGGAGAATTTATCACTTGATCACTTGAATCCTGTTATTCATAGATTTGCTCGAGCGGCACCAGTAACATTTCCATTGGACCCTATCACGTACCAATGTAGCCCAATGGTATCTGGTTGATTCAGGAATATGGAGAGCCTCAAACCGTTCCTTCAGGGTCTTGACAAGGAAGTCTGACCATCTTGTAGGTGGGCGGCCACATGATCTTTTGACATCCCGTGGGAGGATTTATCAACCAATATTAATGCCAAAACTATTTGCATTCGCCCGGATACTTAATCCAAGTGTTTAGCAGCATCTGGGGTCTCTGATAACTACTGTTACCTGTTCCATGAGTTAGCAATGTCCATGTGCAAGAAACCGTTTATTAAATCAGTTTTACCTTGGCATTGATCACTGTGTGGGGTGACAGGTACATGCCCAGGGCTAACTCCTGGCTCTGCATTTCAGGGATCTCTGATATGCTTCAAGGGCCTTCACGATCACGATCACGATCTTCCCGTTAATCATCTATTTGCTAGAGGGCACCAGTAATATCTCAATATGTCCTGTCACATGCTGTAGAGCCAAGGGCACGGCTTGGTACAGGAACATAAAGAGTTCCTCAAACCATTATATTAGGTCATGAGAATGATCTAATATAATTGTTACTGGCATTTGGCATATCAAATACAACACGAGCAGCTTGCTAGGCTTGCCGTGCGGGAGGCATACTCTATAAACACCTCCAAATAAAAGCCTTTATTGATGAACCGCAGGCGTTGTTAGGCAAGAACGGGCTGTGATGGGCTGGTCGGCTGGGTGGAGTTCTGATGAGAGGGAAGTCCAATGTGGAAAATGGCGGCGCCCATGGAGTGGGTGGGGTCGTCTGGCTTGTTGTGAGGTTCTGCCGGGGTGGTGGGCCAAGGCTGGAACCCACCATGCCTCCCGACTGCCTCATGAACGGCTGGGCACAGGGAGAGCAAGGAACCGCTCTGCCCCATGTCTGGGAGTCTTGGACCAGCATACCTGGGCCGATTGAGGAAGAAACTGCTCCAGGGTGGGTGTCGATGATCCGGGCTGTGATGGGCTGGTCGGCTGGGTGGAGTTCTGATGAGAGGGAAGTCCAATGTGGAAAATGGCGCGCCCATGGAGTGGGTGGGGGCCGCCTGGCTTGTTGTGAGGTTCTGCCGGGTGGTGGGCCAAGGCTGAACCCACCATGCCTCCCGACTGCCTCATGGAACGGCTGGGCACAGGGAGAGCAAGGAACCGCCTGCCCCATGTCTGAGAGTCTCTGGCCAGCATACCTGGGCCGGATTGAGGGAAGAAACTGCTCCAGGGGTGGGTGTCGATGATCCGGCTGTGATGGGCTGGTCGGCTGGGTGGAGTTCTGATGAGAGGGAAGTCCAATGTGGAAAATGGCGGCGCCCATGGAGTGGGGTGGGGGTCGCCTGGCTTGTTGTGAGGTTCTGCCGGGTGGTGGGCTAAGGCTGGAACCCACCATGCCTCCCGACTGCCTCATGGACGGCTGGGCACAGGGAGAGTAAGGAACCGCTCTGCCCCATGGCTGGGAGTGTCTCTGACCAGCATACCTGGGCCGATTGAGGAAGAAACTGCTCCAGGGTGGGTGTCGATGATCCGGGCTGTGATGGGCCGGTGGGCTGGGTGGAGTTCTGATGAGAGGGAAGTCCAATGTGGAAAATGGCGCCCCCATGGAGTGGGTGGGGCTCGTCTGGCTTGTTGTGAGGTTCTGCCGGGTGGTGGGCTGCGTGGCTGGAACCCACCATGCCTCCCGACCGCCTCATGGACGGCTGGGCACAGGGAGAGCAAGGAACCGCTTCCGCCCCATGCTCTGAGAGTCTAGACCAGCACACCGCTGGATTGGGGTAAAACTGCTCCAGGGTGGGTGTCGGTTGATCCGGGCTGTGATGGGCTGGTCGGCTGGGTGGAGTTCTGATGAGAGGGAAGTCCAATGGAATGGCGGCGCCTATGGGGGGGGTGGGGGGGTCGTCTGGCTTGTGGTGAGGTTCTGCCGGGTGGTGGGCCAAGGCTGGAACCCACCATGCCTCCCGATTTGCCTCAAGGACGTGCTGGGCAACAGGGAGAGCAAGGAAACGCTTTGCCCCATGTCTGAGAGTCTCTGGACCAGCATACCTGGCCAGATTGAGGAAGAAACTGCTCTAGGGTGGGGGTCGATGATCCGGGCTGTGAGGGGTCTTCGGTGGGTGGAGTTCTGATGAGAGGGCAG